>JBAMHX010000020.1:1788586-1806182 GCA_037177515.1 Pseudomugil tenellus
TATATATATCTATGAAGACTGCAGGTCTACTTGTGGTTTCAGAGTCTTTAATGGCACCTTTCTATTTGTACCTACTCCGTTCTACAGGTCTATTCTACTCTATTCTACTGGTTTTCCATTATAATTTGAGACCCCCGGATGTGGGAGGTTTCCAGCGTCCAGGGGAACTAAATCACCATCTTGGTAACATCAGAAATGAATAATTTCTGTCTAAAACACGTCCAGAGTGCTGTATATATATGAGGAGAGGTTTTTCTTCCCTTAAAACATGACATAAAATGGTGATGCAATCACATTCACTGGATCTTTTACGTATTGATTTATTTATTGATATTTACCATATCAAGTCTGGAACAAATTCCAAAACTATGTCGCCTGCATAATGCAAAAATACATACAATCTAAAATAGGGAATGGGTCTGGGGTCGGTTTGAAAGCGGACTCTCGTTAACAGAACTGAGTCGCTACATTGGTTTTGGTTCTGAAGCTGCTGCCTGGATCACTATTTACACCTAAATCTACACTCTGAAACCTGGTAGAGCCAAGGAAATCCAATAAGAGTGGGTACTAATAGAAAAAGGGTAAAATGGAAGGAAAATCAGGCCCTTCTCTTATGGAACCAGCTCCCCATATGGGTACGGGAGGCCAACACCCTCTCTACCTTTAAAATCAAACTTAAAACTTTCCTTTTTAAAAAAAATTTTATAGTCCACTAGCTATGCCGCCATGGGGACATCCCATGATGCACTTTGTTACTTTCTCTGCTGCCTATCTCTTATGTATATGACAGTATTGGCATTATTAACATATTTCTCTTTTTTTTGCAGGTCTTCCTGGATAACAGCTGCAGTGTATATTCATCTATCTTTGCTGTCATCTCCACCCCCAGCCAGTCGAGGCAGATGGTGCCGTAATGGTTCTGCCGGAGGTTTTACTTCCTGTTAAAAGGGAGTTTTCCTTCCCACTGTCACCTCATGCATCTCATGACACAGATTGGATTGATATCAAGATTCCATTCAATCTGTTGGTTTCCCTTGTCTAGACTATTATCTACGCTCAAATTGATGTCTGTAAAGTGTCCTGAAACGAGAATGTCATAAAGAGGAGCCGTACAAATAAAGCTGAATTTAATTCAAACAAAGTCTTGCCAGGTGTGTGTCAGTCACACATCTATGACTGGAATTTGATGGGCGCCTGACTGGTAAACATATTTATGAATGAAATTCTGAACCCAGTAGTGATCCATATATCTTAACTCTGAGCCCTAACTCCATCATCCAGAATGACATCGTTCTTCCCCACAGAGCCGGGATCATCTTAGTATCTTCAGAATTAGGGAGTGGAGAAGATGGACTGACATACGAGAGCCTGAAACAAATTAACACTTGCAGCATCAGCTTGTTTTTGCCGTTGATGCAAAAGAGACCAACACAATCACACAGCTGGTTGAGGAATGGGATGCCATCCCACAGTAAAATGGTGACCAGCATGAGAAGCTGTTGCAGCTGAATGTGGACCTTCCACATGCTACTGACACCCGTTAATGTAAAATGTATAAAATTTAAAATGGCAAATATGTTTGTTTTCCTTATTAGTGTTGTAGAGTGTAATTATTCAATCCACAAAACCAAAACTCCAAAGAATACAGGAGATTTTGGGACATTTTTGGAAGTACTACCCACATATTTAGCAGTGTTCCTCATTTCACAGACGCACAATGATTAAAATATAAACTTTGTTGTCAGACTATCATTTCCACACATGAGAATCAATAAACCAAACACTAATTTCCTCACATTTTGTCCCAAGTATAACATACAAAATGCATAAAGCAACACAGAATAAAGCCATGTTAGGATTTGCCTTCATAAATAAATAAATAAGAGTGGAATGATATATTTTCAGTTTTGAAACTTACTAAAAATGAGTTAATTCAGTAAAAAGTCAATCATATCAAACTGATTAGTATTAAATTGCTGTAAGATTTGAGGTGTAGGTGTGTGTGTGTGTGTGTGTGCACGTGCGCATTAGATACAGTAAAATTATGTAGAAAGGGTGTGGAACTGGAAGATCAGGTTTTGTTTAAAGAGAGGTAAAATTAAGTTTATATAAAAAGTAAAATAAACTCTTTGTTAAAATGTCACAAAAATGAAAAGCGTAATTCAAATAAATATAAATAGCATGCGTACATTATTGTTTTTTTACTAACAAAAAAAGTAAAAGTATGCTGGCAGTATTTATTTTTAGTACCTGGGTTTTTTCCAGTCTACTGGTAAACCAGTTTGCTTAGTCGGGCTCTGCATGTGCATACTTGCAGTTTGGTGTGACTGTAAAATATAAACTAGAATATGTTTAAACTGGTTATATACTATGTTGCGTAAAGGTTTATTTGCATAAATAGTTTTTACAATGTAAAGAACTCTGCGTTTCTTTTTGGCATGAAAGACACAGCTTCTTCCCAAAAACCAGAAACATTTCTTTCAGCCTAACTGGATTAAAAAATTGAATTAATTAAAATATTTTAATTTGAAATGCGAAAGTAAATATTGCCTGAAAACAAAATATTGAAAATGTATTCATTATTGGAGAAAATAGGAGATTAGCACTGCTTGTAATCTGCTTAAATTAAAGGTTTTGGTGCATGACCTTATATGTATGTAAACATTTCACACACAGACACATAAAAAGGTGCTTTAGTGACTGAATATCTTAATCATTACTTCACAAAAAGTCAATAAGTAGAAACTAATCAGAAACTTTTACATTAGCAAATAAAACAAAAAAAAAATTTTTGTTGTGTAACATGATTACAAAAAACAACTAAATACACTGAAATTAAAGAAAAGAGGTATTCATTTGTCATTTTTTTAACTGTTGGTCTCTGTTTTCATAAAGAAAAAGTATAAAGATCCAGTTGTTGATCCCACATTAACGTCCAGAGGAGAAAACAGACATGTCTAAAACCTTAAAAAGGTCCTTGAAAGGAGTCGCTGCCGTTTTTCCTCCATCTTCTGAAGCGGGCTTCGCTCTCAGTCGAGCGTGAGGCTTCATCACCGGCGTCACTGCTTTGAATGGGAAGGAGTGTGTGCCAGAAATCCCCACTGGAGATTTGGTCAAACCTCTTTGGCTGGTCGATGGCCCCGCAGCCTTTAGGGAGGTCTGACACGGGCGCTGGTGCTCTGCTGAGCCTGTAGCTTTTTCTCTGGCGTTCTCAGTCGACTGTTTGTGGCAAGATGGAGTCTGAGGACCAGAAAAACATCAGCAAATCAAGTGTTTGTTAAAGAACCACTCTGATACATCTAAACCACTGATTTCAGCAAAGTCCTTCAACCCAAAGCTCTCTGTTCCCCTGTGTAAAGCACATTATGTTTAGTTTTATCTGCCAAATGTGTACTTATATTATACTCAGTTGGGTTTGAGTGACAGAAACTTTTCTGGTAGCTTGTTCTTCTCTTCTTTCACAACCAGCACGCAAATAGCTGCCAGCTCCACCCATATGATCAAGTTTTTACTCAGCTTTTTATTCATATGATCAAGTTTTTACTCAGCTTTTTATCCATATGATCAAGTTTTTACTCAGCTTCTTATCCATATGATCAAGTTTTCACTCAGCTTTTTATCCTTTTATCAGCCTAAATGAGAGAAACATCCTAACACTATAAGACCAGGTTGCTTCCTCCAACACATCTGACTCCTCACCGGTAACAAATATAGCAAAGATAAAATATTTTAAGCGTCACTCATCTGTAGTTAATCATCTCGATCTCGTGGTTAAACCAGCAAGATTAAAAAAAGAATATGAACAACCAACCACATCCTGACCTACTTGCATAAGAGAGGTGTGATCATTATTTAAACTAAAAGCTGATCGTCTTTCTTACTGCAGAGTCCGTGTTCTTCGTTACTCCATTCTGTCCTCTACTCTCCTGCTGTTGCCTCAACAAGCCACACGTCACGCTGTTCTTCTTTCCATCCTCTGAAATCAAACAGTTAAGATTCAATTCTGCACATCTCGCTGTGTTTCGTTGATGATAAATGGGTGTCTTTAGTAAGAGTTAATCATCAGCATACCCGAGCAGACGATGCTCTGATTCCTGTTCTGCTCCTCTCGTTCCTCTCGGTATGGCTTCAGGCTCGAAAAGAGGTTTTTCAGAACGCAATCCGAAGACTTCTCTGCAGCTGAATCTACGAGAGGAGCACAGCTTTAAGCGATGCTGTATTTCAGAAGCCTGAATAAGGATGCATGTATGTGAATAACCTGTGGGAGACGAAGAACCAGTTAGCGGCTGAGTCGCTTCTACAGACGGCTTGTTTTTGGCAACAGAGCGACAAACTGGAGTCAAAATCTGCTTATCGTTTTCAATCTTAGGGGAGAATTTCGGAGATGCTGAGCTGTGAGAAGTTTGTTTGGCCTGGAGTTGGACAGATGTTCCCAAACCAGAGGCTCTTGGTTGGAGGTTTGGTGACGTATCCTTTACTGACTTCTGGCTGCAGAAAGGAGCCGAAAAGTGAGCCATTTGAGACGGCAAACATGGGAGAGAAGTAGAAATATTACCGAGAGGCGTTGCAAAGAGGCTGCGGAAGGATGAGGAGGTTTTGTCTTTCACATCGGCAGGTTGTTCAGATTTATTACAGCTTTGAGGAAAAGATGGAGCTAATACAGAATCTGATGCTGGTTTCTCCATTTTGATTTGGGTTTTATTACATTCAACTAAACAATGAGCATCTTTTGACATGTTATTAGGACACTGTGGGGGGAGTTTAGCAGAATTACGCTTCAGTGTGCTTGGTTTGGGGGTAGGGCGAGTCCTTTTGGGATTTAGGTGGATGTCAGTGAATTGTTTTACAGCAAAGTGATGAACAGCAGCAGCAGATGTACTTGTTACGTCTTTGGAACATAATGAGGGACAAACAGGCTTACTGAAACACTGAGTGTCGGACGTCAGGCCAGAAAGATTTGGCTTCAACTCTGCCGGGTGTTTTGGAGGACTACATGCTGACTTCTCTGCCTCTGTAATGGGACAATTCAACAACTCCAGTTTGACTTCATGCGGAGTTATCAGAGCATCTTTCTGACCCTGAGACACATCTTCATGATGCTTGTGTTGTTCCCCAGATGTCAGAAAAACATCAGGGCAGGTTTTTGCAATCAGACTGGGTTGTCCTTCCAGGGATGGTAAACTCTTGTATGTCTTTTCCTTAAGTAAGTTGGCTTTACCCATGATGCACAGCGATACCTTCTTATTTTGAGTTTGTAAACTTTTTTGGGGGGTATAGGACACAGCTTGTGCCCTTGGAGGAGAATATGTTGGAGTAATTGGTTTATAAGACCGGAGAACAGCATCGACAGAGTAGGGAACTTCACTTTGGCTCACAGAGCCCAAAGCAGGATCAGAAGCAGTCTGCGGGGCTGCAGACACCGACTTAGGTTCTTGACTTCCAGGAGTTGTGAAGAAACTGGGGAAAGTTCTGGACTGCTGAGGTCCAAGCACAGCTTCGACCGAGTAACAAACTGGTTCCACTTCAGTACAATCAACTGATTGAGGACTGTGAGGTCGGACAATGTCTGATCCATCTCCGTCCTCGTTATCTGCCAGCTCTTCGGTGTGAGGTGATGTTTCCTTCACTGCGTCTGTGCTGTGGTAGAAGCTGGGTCTGTGAAACAGAAAGCAGGTGAAAGTTATCATGAAAAACTGGTATTCAGCATCGTCTGCCATGACGAATCACGTTGTGTGTGTACCTGAGTGGTTGTAAGATTTCCTCATGGTTCCCGTTTGCTTCCGTAGCTTTAGATTCCTCTGCGTTGCCTGGCAACACTGACGACTCCTCTTTGGCTTGCATAAGTTCATACAGGTCATTTTGTCGTTTTATTGCCTGCAGTGAGAACAAGAACACTGTGAAGACGAGGAGCGCATTGACATCCTCAAATGGGGCTTTGCCACCATGATACCCGAGCTGTGCAGAGCTTCAACAGGGTCCTGCTGTCCCAGTCCTTTGCTAACAACATGGGGCTCTACGGTGAAAGAGTGGAAAGCAGCTAAAGATCCTCAACAGGCCCCATTTCCTCCAGTCCACCAATGAAGATACTGCAGCCCCCTTTCCCAACATACCAGATCTGTGCTCCCTCTGACTGGAGGAAGTTGACACTATGGTTAACCGCATCATTAAAATGAGCTAACAGCTAACGACAGGTCTGGTAACAACATGGCTCCGCCCACAACTGGCAGCATGCCACTGACCAGTTCAGGTTGTTCTGCTTCACAGTCCTTAAACCAAAACAGATCGAGCTCCTGACAGAACAGGTTTCAGACTGCATGGCCTGCAAAGAATTTCTATGGAAGGCATGTGGCTTTGGCTACCTGTCAGGTGCAAATAATCCAGCCACCAGTATCCAACTGGGAAAGCAGCAGCAGAATTAAAGCTGCAGTGTTGAGGAGGAACTTGCATCTTATGCTCCATTTTTACAGATAAACTCGACATTTAGTGAAACCTTTTTCATTTTCATTCATCCTGGATTTGACTTGGAATGGTTGTTTATTTTCCAGTTAAATTTCCCAGTTTCCCTGAACTCATCTGCTTCATTCACACCGATCTATAAACTAGTTTCAACTGACTAGGCTGTTGTTTTCAGTGTATTTCTCTTTCAAAATTATTTTTTCCATGTGCTGCGTTCGGGTGTACTAAGGCCAAAAGAACGGCTCATCGTTCTACAGAGTACAGGCAAACACAGAGAGAGGGGACAAAAGGATTGTAGCTGTGAGACAGAGGACTGGGAACCAGCACTACCAACAGATTATGCAGTGAACACTTTAGATCAGGTAAGCTGTGGATTTCACATTTGTAGCTTGTGTTGTAGTCGGCCAGCGGACCAAAATGACACAATCCAGATGAGTGGTAGCCTGGCTGATACTAGAGACGGATATTGAGCACTAGCTACATTGCAACATAATGCTCAATTCTGATTATTTAGTGGAATCTGACTTTTTTTTTAGAGTTCCTTCACATTTCCAACTAAATGCAACATGTTTGTGATCTCCTGTGTGAACGTTATGTACACCAAAAGTTTGCTGGTTGATTAAAAGACCATGGTAACAATGTAAGCGATGCCATCGTGTTTATGGAAGTAAATATGAGCATAAATATGAGTAACAGTGGAGCATGTTGCTATTTAAAGTTATTGTCGACACATTTTCAATATCATCGTTTTAAGGAGATTATAAAAGAGGAGAGTCTGGTGCCTTTATGTGGAGCAGCAGCAGAAACGTCTGTACAGAGAAACGTGTGGATACAAAGTTGCAGCAGGAGTGGTGGGAGATGGATGCAAATGTATTTACAGATAAGAAGTTTATAAATAATTTCCTTCTTTCTTCTTTATATAATTAATCCCAAGTAGAGAACACTGGCAACACTTACTCATCACTTCAACTTCCAGATGTTCAACAAAATGAAATAATTGTTTTCAGAAACTCCATCCAGCTGTTTCAGATATATTTTGCGACTATTTGATACTGGATCCATACTAGCTGTGTGTGTGTTTATGTCGGATTTATGGTTTAGTTCATGCGTACATGCTTAGCTTGTGGTCATTGTATGCTTGCCGTCCATCATGGAGGTGTAAACAGTGGGGATCATGTGACTGCACGTCCTCTGTAGCGGTTCTGAAATGTTGTTCTTTAAGGTTTATGTTCTCTCTCTGCTACAGGCCCAATCCTCACTAAGCATCATAGAAAACATATTTGGGTAATTTATGTTAGTGTTATATATGCGATATGTTGTTTTGGGAAAGTTCTACATGTTTTATATGGTGTGGTGGCATTTTAGAAACAGTTTGCCACCATTTGACTTTTACTCCGTATAAACAGGCACAGATCATCAGTTCAGTTGATCACTGTGTTAAACTTATCGATTATCTACTCATTTATTTTCTTTATCTCTTTGGAAACGGCTCGCTCGTCTCCTTTGTAGTCGGTACTTTTCCTGCAGGATGTGGGAAGCTTTTGTGATTCCAGCATAAAAGGTTGCAGAGTTTCCCAGTCTGTTGCTTTTAAAGCGACCATTAAAAACAAACGTATAAGCTTAACTTAACTACAGGCATGGAAAGCACAAAGAAGCAATACATGTTTCATAGGTAGCTCAAACTCTAGATGAAACCCCCCATCTCTAAAATTTAAACTGGGAGCATTGCTCCTGACACCAGTAAGGTGAGTAAGGCACCTTGTTGTGGTAACGAAGCAAGTTTATCGGAAAAGTGGTCATTGGAGAACCCAGGTTCAAGTTCAGACTAAAAACAGAGGGGAACCACTTGAGCAGAGCCCCCCCTCCCTCCCTTACATCTCCCCCCAGGCGGCAAAATCTGACAGTGATAAAGTAATAATAAAGTACATAACGAAATACAAAAACCCAAATCATTGCAGCACATTACAATATGTGTTAGACATTTAAACAGCAGCTCCTGACTGACCTGAAGATGAGTGAAAATGCAGCTAATGTCCAAATAATCTGGGAAAATTGGGAAAACCTTTCATCCAGATAAAGACTGCCTGAAAGTCTGACTAATTGGAAGCAAAATATAAACAAATAAGCGAGGAAGACTCCTGCCGTGTACCATACACACCTCATTCAACAGTCGCTCTGTGACTTCATTAAGCGGCTCGTGGGAAAACCTGCAATCAGTGTCTTGAGTGCATTTTCCTTTTCTATGGAAGAACTTGCAAGGAAATGACTGTGCGTGTCAGTAAAGGAGAGATTACATATCAAAACAGGTAAAAATAGTTTTATAATATGTAACATTCTTAAATAACATTCATTCATTTTCTATACTGCTCAGTCCAATCCAGTTGTTTTATAATACAACAATACACACACACATGCAGGTACGTTAAAGGATATTGTGCATGTACGGACAGTTTTTCGCTTTTGTGCAGAATCCTTGGACGTAAAACTTGCACACTTCTTTGATCATATCGTTGCATGGCTCCAGATGCTTCAGCTGGCAGTCGCCCGCCTGCACACAGGAAGGGAAAAGTAAAACACCATGCCATCAGTATGACAGAAAAAACTTTAGCATGTAGGTTTTGACCTACTTTGATGCATCGTCCCCAAAGAAAATGTCGACAAACTAACTGTCCGTCCACCAACACGCCGTTCTGCTCCTTGAACTCGTCAGTCATGAATCGTAGTTTCACCTGAGCAGCCTGAAAGAGAAAGTTCAGAGGATCAATGACATTCATGATGGCAATGTTCCTTATTTTTAAAGTCAAACAGTTTAATAAGAAACCGTTTGTTTGGGTTTAAATAGTAATATCAGGTCTCACTTACCTGCCTGGCATTCCTGCTGCTTCTTCCTCCTTTACTTGAGATTCGTCTTCCATCTTTATTATCACGTCGCTCCTTTTGTTTGCGCTGCTGATGACACTTCTCTGTCCTCCGTCCTTGGTTTTGATTTTTGTTCACCTTAGATTTGTTTTTGCTTTGATTTTTCTGCCCCTTGTGGAGCCTGGTGCTGGAGGGGTTATTCATCATCTTAGTTTGCTTTACATGCTCGCTGTCCCTTTGATTCTTTTGGTCAAATCGGTCTTTGGAGACATCAGAAGTTGTTTTATCCTTTGGCTGGTAACATCCCCTCTGTGAAGAGAAAAAAGAAAATAAATCCAAAAAAGACATTTAAAAGCTTCTGTCATGTATTTAAAAAAAGATTTAAGTCTTTTAAGGCCACAGATGCAATGTCATAGCGTGCCCTGTGTAAGCTGTTAATTATCTTTTGTTTAATGTTTGGATATATTATCTTTAGAGTAGAGCATAATAATACTTTATTCATCCCCAAAGGGACATTATACAGTAAGCACTCATATATGCCTGACAAGTTTTGCATTCGTTTGGTTTATAATCTGTTTAAATTTGGAAATTTTATTATAAATATCAGCTTGTTTTTCAATGTTTTTTTTTGTAAAGTTGAAGCAAAAACTTAAAATCAGACTGTTTTGTGCTTCTGATTTGAAGTGAAGAAGAAGTTGAAGTAGAAAAACGACAAACAGACAGTGACTGATATTTGTAGGATTCCCGGAAGATTCTCGTTCTGCAATCTGGTGTTCTGTTAGTTTGCATATCTCGTCAGAATTTCATACTGTACGTTCACATACAGGCTTCTCTGTCAGTTTAGGCTTCTTTGTCTGGCATCTATGACCTTTGTTGTTGGGGGGCACTTGCCCTCCCACAGCTGGCTTGTCAGCGGTGCTTGGATTTCTGGGCAAACACTGCTGCATCAGAAGTCTCACCCCCCGCTTGTCCTGAAGGAAATCAGCTGGTGTTTAAGGAGGAAATGGTGAAACCTACTACATTATCA
This sequence comes from Pseudomugil tenellus, assembly GCA_037177515.1. Classification (NCBI taxonomy): domain Eukaryota; kingdom Metazoa; phylum Chordata; class Actinopteri; order Atheriniformes; family Pseudomugilidae; genus Pseudomugil; species Pseudomugil tenellus. The sequence goes on from JBAMHX010000020.1 coordinate 1,798,929, forward strand.
CTAAATTGGGGATCCGAGATCATTTCAAGGGATCAGTAGATCAATATAAAAAAATTAAATGTAGAATTAACATTCTTTCTTTTTAACAAATAGACAACAAAGTTGTTTCTTATGTCTGATTAAAGATTGGAATTTGGCAAAAGAAACAGATTTAGGGCATGAAGAAGCTTTGTCACATCAGTGAACCCAAACCACTTTATTCTCCTAATTAAAGAAGATTCTGAAAGTTTTTAGGCCCGGCGTGTAGCGGACGGCCGCAGAATGACCCGTTTGATTTATCACACAATTAAATATGTAGTTGTAACATCTGCTGTGCAACCACTGCCAAGAAAACAAGTCTTTCATGATCAGATTGTGTACAGAGTGCGATGGAAGAATCCGGAAAACCTGTTGAATAAGGTGCTATCTGAAGGAGTCGTTTTGTAACCACTGCTCGCATTTGGACAACACACAAAGCAGGAAACAGCATCTTCACGCTGATGGAAATCCAAATACATAAATGTAAAATTCAATTTCTGTCCATGGCTCATTTTTCCAGTTTAATTTGCTCAAAAACAAATTACAGATGAAAAAAAGTCTGTTTTTTAACAGAATAATGAAAAACAAGCAGATTTTTTTCTGAATGAATGATACACAAACCGAAAATGCAGCAGATGAAACTAATATTTTTATATAAACCAACAACTAGGACTCTTTCTGGAGTTACAAACAACCAACTGTGTTTCCATGGTGACAAGACGACGGGAGATGAAGCAATGGAGACGCAAAAAGAGAGATGGAGAAACAGAAAGTCTGCTATTAAAGTCTATGTGATAGAAAACAAGAATTATTTGGGATTTGTATGTATCATATCTGAAAACTGTCACAAATTGTATAAATCTTTAGGCCATTCCATTCATCTCACATCATTAAGCAATGTGAGTTTTATAGGAGGAATCAGGATAGTTACCGAAAGCAGGAAAATCACCTAAAAGACGTTTAAGCCCTCAACAAAATATTGAATTATGATGTCGTGGTGAATTTAATCAAAACAACGTCCTAACAGCTCGGCTTCTCCATGAATTTTCTGAGTAAAGAGAAACTTTGAGCTGTGTGACGCTGGCGAGGTGAGGGGTAGCCGAGGCGTTGCCAGATGCGTTTGAGCGCCATCAGAAAAATCAGGTATGTCTGGAGGAGGAATGAAATAGCAGCAAAGTCTGATAACAAGCAGTTTATGACGAAACTGGATCGTCTCAGTCACTTATCTGGAAACTAAAAGAATTAAACGTCCATATAGGATTCAGAGCCTTGCAGCTGAAGACCATTCTTGACACATTTTTGTTGTACTCACCAAACTTTTTAGTGCAGCGATAAGTAACATAAGCCCATTGTGACTTATTTATTTATTCAGTTTACAGACTTCTTTTTAATTGTCTCTTACATCATTTTTCAACTTATTTTAATGACATTTTGTCTCCACATTGGTTCATCAGCCTTCATTTGTGTGCTTTGTATGTTTTATAGCGGCTGGAGGGAGGAAGCTGGGAACTTTTCATCTTTCAAAGAAAAGCTTGGTAAAAAACACGTAAATAAATAAAAACATACAACTACTGGCATATTCAGCTCTAGCTAACCAGTTGTCACCAACACAGAGCCAGTCTTGTTGATCAGTTTGTTCAGTCTCTGCACTACAAAAACTGGCTTAAAAAAAACAAGAAAAAAACCTACAAAAATAATATTTCATGTTCTGTTGGCAGACAATTTATCTTATTTCAAAGAACATTAACCTGTCAAAAACCTACTAATTAAGAATAATTATCTTACGTTTAACAAAAATAAGCATATGTGTCCTTGATTTGAGATGTTTAATCTTACTTAGATTTTAGTTTTTGCAGTGTAGTTCTGATGCCCTAACAGACAGCTGCAAAGCATTTGAATAGATTTATTTATGACATTCCTGTCTGCACAGCGCCTTCTTATACACAGCAGCTACCCCTAAGTATGTTTTCCACGCCCTTATTGACCAGGGAATTTGCTCTACTTCACTTCTTGTCCACAACTACACAGTAATCAGAGCACAGTCCCCTGTGCACTGTTGTGCTAAAATGCTGCTAACCACAATCTCAGACCCACAACCTCTCAGTCTCGCAATGTATCCTGCAGAACTGTGTGGAACTTCTCGCATAACAGTCCAGGCTGAGCGGTTTTAAAGGTACGGGGAGGAAATCAAATGGCTTGCTCCCCTCTGTACTGCTTCCTTTCAGAGGTTTCAGAGAAGCAGAAATATGAAGCATCTTCAATACAAACTCCAGTAAGATACATAATGTGTAGCAGCTCAATACGTGCCAACTTATCACTCGCAAAATTAAGATATTAGACTATCTTCATGACTTTAGTGAGGACGTATGTCACAGCATTCAGTAAAAGGGTGGATGAGACTTTTTTGGGATCAATCTTGAATTGAAATTTGTAGTTAAACAGGTGCTGACTAAAAGTTTATCATCCATATTCATCTAAATCTGAATTTAGAGTTCATTTTCTTAGAAAACATTATTTATTCAGACATTTTTGTTGTTATAGTCCAATTTGTTTATGTTGTCTAAAGACTGTGCAACTATATCAGAACATGTTTATGCTTGTTTAGTAAATTTAAGTAAGATTTTCTGATGTCACCTCAGATGATAAATTGTTAGAAATAACGTAATTTCGTCTGGAAGCTTGAAAGAACAGATCACATACATTGATCGTGCAAGTTCCACTGACCTTATTGTTGGATCCAAGCTGTTCAGCCTGCGATTTTCTCTTTCTGCCTCTTTTTTCATTAGTCTGGTTCCTGAAAAGCGCCAAACACGAGTTTACAGAAAATAATTGAAGAGCATTAAAGCAACCATTTTTCTCAAACAAACATTTGTACCGGCTTGTGGCGTTTGTGCGATCCTGATTCCGAACATCTTCCCCAAAAGCAGGCAGTCCCGTGAACAGGTTTGGAAATGCCATTTTAATAATACTTCTTAGTTTTCCTTTTAAAATGCGAACGTATAAAAATCAACAAACTGCACGTGAGACTCACTCTCCCGGTGCACAAGCTGCCTCTCAGCGCAAATAGTTGTGTTGTGTACAAATTGTTTTCCTTTTACAATCTACTAAATTAAAATGCTTTAGTAAATTGAAGTTCGCATGTCCTATTCGGGATGCATCATGCTGTCGTCAACTTCCGTGTTTGAGACCTACGTCACCTACGTGGACACTACCAAATGCCGCCAGAGGGGGGTCCGGTGGGGTAGGCTAAGTTAATAAAATACTAATCTTAAGACATTATCACTGTTTTTTTACGATTTTATGTTTTTTTTTAGTCTCTTAAAGTAATTAATGTAAAAAAACTTATGTAAAAATACCTTTAAAATACAACGACGTCCTGACAATTATATCTATTTCCACCCCTGATGATTTGCTCTTTGTCAAAGGCAAAGATTTGCATTAAAGCATTGACAGAAGAAAGAAAGTCGATAATAGGAACAGTGGCAAAAGTCACGATGAAATATATAAATACATAATAACTGCATTAAAATTAAACATTGTGTAAACCAAAAATATTCTAGATAAGTTAGAAGATATTGTGAAGATTTTAATCATAGGCGCATAAGAAAAAAGTGTTTACCAAGATAAAGAAGAAAAAATCAAAATGACTCCTTTAGCCTTAAGGATTAAATACATGTTCATAACAAAAACAAAAACTATGAGATCACCTGCTATTGATGATATTGCTGTTTAAATTAGTAGAAAATGCATTTGCAAACTACAATCAACTGCACAATATTGTGGCCACAAAATACATCAAAACTCAATTAGAAATGCAACTAATGACAATATATATTTTTATATCAGGTTAAGGGTGGGGGGGGGAGTGAATAAAATATTATCATAAACCACAGATATCACGATAGGACTGTTTTGCATCTCTCTGGATCATGTGACAGCTTTAATTATATCAAGCGCAGACTTTATTGCTTGAAAGAAAAAGCAAAAAAATGTCATGTTGATGTGAGAGGTCAGGGAGCATAATGGGCAAACTGGTTGGACATCATAGATGGCAACAGGAAATCAAATAACAACTGGTTCCAACAACATATGCAGACTAGCATCTCTGAACACACAACATGTCCCACCTTAAAGCAGATGCAGGTCACTCAATAAAACGACATAGTAGAAGATGTGACACGTTGCATGGTTTCCATCTCTATATCAGCTCTATATCCCAATGGTGAGGTCAGGATATGATGCAAACAGTATAAAATAATGGATCCATTCTGTCTTTTATTAACAGTTCCAGCTCCTGGTAGTGTAATGGTGTGGTGGATACTTTCTTTACACACTCGTTAGTACCAACATGACACGGTTTAAACACCACAGCCTACCATGAGTTTTGTTTTGCCCTTTATGAGCACAGTGCAGCATCCTCTGATGATTACCTCCAGCAGGATAATGCATCATGTCACAAAGCTCAAATCATCTCCACCTGCTTTCTTCGACATGACGATGAGTTCTCTGTACTCCGCAGTCACCAGATCTCAATCTAATGGAGCAGCTTTGGGATGTGGTTGAACCAGGAGATTGTCATCATGGATTTGGGGTAATTGTGTGATGGTGTCACTTCAGTAGAGCAAAATGTCTGAGGAAGGTTTCCAACACCTTGTCGAATCTATTGCACCAAGAACGCATGCAGTTCGGAAGGAAAACTCCAGAAATGACTAAATGTACCTAATATAAATGCTGTAACAGAAGAAATACACAACATGTCTCTATCCAGAGTGAAACTGGACCACATAATCAATCTGTCCAGAGCCCTGTGTTTATGTGGGAGGAAGAGGACGGGACAAAGAAAGATAGCTCATAGTTTCTTCACATAGAATATGAGGGATGCAGAATGGAGTGCGGAAACCCAGAATCATCTCAGCTTCATGAAGTTCACATCTTCAAAGATTCTAGCTAAGATGTGAGTTGTGTAAAAAAGTTATTACAGGGATTTAAATGCATGATTCTTATTTTACAAGAAAAACTTGTGTAATAGGATGAGCAGACATCTTTCCTTTGGCACATAAAGACATCACAATAAGAAAATGAAATCTTACACACCTAAATAAAAACTTTCTGGAGATTATTTAACGTTATGTCATCCCTTTGATCGCTTCCTTTTGTGCTCTGTGATGAATGTTTTAAGAAGTACGTTTGTTTAAAACTTCCACTGTTCAGCTTCCACATGTGAACAGGACTTTATGTTGATAAGCTGACGGATCTGCCACCTTAAGCTGTGCAAACATCCTCCTCTTGAAGGCACGGCCACATTATCACTGCTGTTAAACCACCCTGCTATTCTTATATTCAAATACACTCTACTCCTATAATAACCACCCACACAATGACAGACCTATCAAAGCTCTGAAGCCTGAGATCCGTTATGCAGACGCTCACAAACACACAAAACTAAAGTAATGACGGTAATTTCACTGTGATTTCAGCTGCATTAAAGAGACAAAGTGTGTAATTAATGTGTCATCACAAACCTGAGGTGTGTTAACAGATCACTGCAGCAGTTACACTCCGAGCTCCTCGTTTGCATTTTCTCCTAATCCGAGTGGAACAGCTGTGGCAACTGATAACAGACTCATGCAAAATAATGCAAAAGCCGTCGCTGTGCTGTTGATAAAATTACTAAAATACACTTTCAAGGTACTTTTACTATTGTTCTTTAATATGTCTATGAAATGTAAAGCAATAAAGTATGACTATTTCTAGTAATCATGGATGATGTCATCAGACTTCAGAGAAGATGGATCATCTGGCTTGTTATAAACCTGCATCTCTGTCGGTACTGTTTCTCAAATGCGAGTTCACATACTTCTTCAGACACTTTAGGGAGAAAAAAATAGTCTCCATGTAAAGTTTATAATAACTAAATAGTATAATATAATGCAATATTTAGTTTTATTCATTGTAACAACACAGGTCACCTCCACACCAAGATTTTTGACATATTCATGCTAAATAACATGAACCTTTACAGGAAAAAAATAAAGTTTAGCAGTGATGCTGCGGAAAATAAAGAGACCCAATAACTGTACCTTTTTGTGAGTATTTATGTGAAAATGCTTTATTAGGATTCATGAGCACAAACAGCAACCCGTCAATGTTAGTTGCTCAGTTGCTAATAGCAGGATCCAGCACATTTCCGGCAGCTTCTTACCACAGAGCACACCTGTCATGTTTCATATCAGCACAAAACGATGCAAATAATCTCCTTCATCATCAGCCCGGCAGGTTTAAGGATGTTTAAGCTAAATAAAACCCTTCAATACTCCTGACGATCTCCTGTCTGCTGATGTTGTTGTGGTAGAAATTATCTATAATAACGCTGCAGAAGGATTATAAGGACACAGTGTGTAGATAGTTACTGTTTGAACAGAAATTGTTCTGCTAGTTCAGAAAATTTGAGGACTTATTTCCACTCCAGGCGAACAAATCCACAGATGTTAGTGGAAATCTTCAACATGTTGCTTTTGTTCAACATTGACGATGCACGTCATGTTCTGCAAAGGTTTCGAGCAACAATAGGATTGCAGAACAGTTGCAAAAACAGGAATGATCCTGATTAAAAAGTGGTTTTTTTAATGTTTTAATTTTTAACTTAATTATTTAGTTAAAAACTTGCATAATGAGCGCTGATGGCACAGATTTCTGCTTAACTGTTAGCAACCTGGAAAGCTTTGCACTGGCTGTAGTGTTCTGCAGGGTTCTGCAGGGTTCTGCAGCCACGACACCAACAAATGTCTTTAAATATAAAAATAATAATAAATGCATATTTTTCTCTTTATTTATGTTTTTTTGCTCTTTTTTCATAGAATAATTGCACTGAGTTTCCACAACATGACGACATTTTGTGTGTTTCATTATAAAATGTACATTATGTTTTTTAGTTTGGGGAGCCTTACATTTTATTGTAAACATCAGGCAGTTCACTACTTATTATTAATGAACCTGAACTCTTTACATTTTACAAAGAAATGAAAACTAGTGTTCTACAACTTTGAACTAGCGATGGGCATATTAGTAATCTAGAGTCAATAGTTTGATATCAGTCAGTTATAATATCAGATCAAATTTGATTTAATATTGAGATATCACTTTGCTGATACAAAATATGTAAAACTATCTATCTATCTATCTATCTATCTATCTATCTATCTATCTATCTATCTATCTATCTATCTATCTATCTAT
>JBAMHX010000020.1:1811314-1822588 GCA_037177515.1 Pseudomugil tenellus
ATCTATCTATCTATCTATCTATCTATCTATCTATCTATCTATCTATCTATCTATCTATCTATCTATCTATCTATCCCCGAACGCGTATTGTTGGGATATTATGGTTTCATCACGACCAACACCGCCGCTAAATATCCCTCATGTGACCGTGATAGACCGTGTTTAGATCCCCAAAGGGACGACCTCCATCGAATTTCAGCATTTTGGGATGTATGGTTTTTCCACCAGGTGATGCTTTATGCATGACAAAACTGATTTTTGGCTATATCTCTGGAACTATTTCTCTCATTTACCTCAAATCAAGTTCAAATAAAAGGGCATGACCTCAGGGTGTATCCTGTACTGATGTCATACTGGGCTGGTTTAAAGTTGGACTAGATGGACTGAACATGTGTGTCTTTATATTATTGTATTGCGTCTATTCAAGGATTGGTTAATAGGAGGATTGGGGGCGTCCGGGGATGAACTCCTAGCCGTCGCTAGGCCTTGTTTTGTCATGAACACACAGGTAAGAGTTCTTATTATCCAAATGACAACAAGTTTTCTATTTCCTTTAAGATATTTTTGGCACAGTAGCCTAGATTCCTGAAATTGTGCAGAAATTTCAGAAATCCCTATTTTTTTACATGTTTCATTCATGAGGCCTAGTCGACCCTCAAGAGGAATTTATTAGAAATTCACTAACTCAATTTGAGTGAAAACCAAACTGATTTAAACACATGCAAATATGATTGAAATGCTGATTTTATCCAGCCATGGAATAAAAATACTACTTTTTAAGATTTTATGCATTTTCAAAATAGTGAGACTTTATTTTTACTTATTTTATTAGGTTTTTCATGGAGACATGCCAAATTACTGACAAAATCATTTTTCCACTTTGATTTAAAGTAGGGGGGCAAAATGTTGTTACAATGGAAGCCTATGTTACAAATCTTGCAGTTAACTACTCCAGCATAACAAAAACATCCCACACTGTCAAAATAAATCGATGTTAATTAAACTCATGAAACCTTATATTACATTGAAAAACACACTTCCTTCCCAAATTTCATGGCTGAGGAAGAATCACAGTTATTTTAACACATACCCCTTACAACTACGCAGAGTTTCCTGGCAAGGCATAAGGGCCAATTTGTAGTTTAATGATTTGATCATCATCTTATTTCTGATCATTTTTTTTATAATAAGTATAATTCATTCTTCTTTGAAAAGCTTCTTCATGTGTTGGTTATATTAATTCATATAATAGAATCTCAATTGTCCACTTCCTCAGTATCTGTATTGATGAAAAAGTACCTTAAATGAAAGAGGAAACTCTTTTTTACATCACCCATCCCCACTTCTAAACCTCAGTGGAAACATAAAATTGTACTCAGATTAATTGATGTTGTTATTAAAAACAGTAAATGTATAAATATTTAAATAAAAAATTTTCAGGTATTAATTTTATTTTACAATTGGGTCATAATAATTGTACAGATCATTCTATTTTGTAATGTTTAGAAGTAAACTAGGCTATATCTAAATTTGTTGTGCTACAAACAGGCTACAACATGGAAATCATCGTTCACAGTGAAAAGATATTAACCCACGTTACCGACGTCTCTTGTCCAGGTATGACGATTTTTATCTTGAAGAAAACTAACCTCTTTGATCAAGCGTAAACTCTCGCGATAATCTTACGTCACGTGGATAATGGCTGGAGATCGCTGATTTTAGAAGGTACTTTTCTGCTTTTATTTACTTTACTGTGGCTTAAAACAGCCAACTTATACCGTAAAAATAATACGCCTGTTTACACATTTTCACATCCCGTCGTTGAAATAATCATAGCTCTCGTATTCTGTGCCAGTTTATTTCGACCCCGCCTGTAGAAACAGTCAAACCTTCGAAATAAGAGCACAATGTTTTCCGCGTTTTTTAACTGCTACAAAAACAGTTAGCTTCAGCTTTAGCGTCCATACTCCCCTCGCAGACACATGTGAAGCATAAATGACTCCGTGTTTGCTTGTGGAGTATGCAAAGCTTTTGCAAATCCACGGGAAACATTGTAGAGCCATCAGAGGTCATTTTAGCTGGTGTCGGGCGCTGCTATTAGCATTAGCCGGAGCTAAAGGCCCGTTCAGGAAGCAGGCGGGAGCTTTTATTTTCGAAAAAATAGTGCTTCATCTTACCTGTAAAGGATGCTGAGTTGTAAGTGTTTTTATTAATGGTAGCTGGTTGATAACACTAATGAGTTTGACGTGTTTTGTCTTTGTTTTTGGTCATTATTACCAACAGAGGAACCTTCCAGTCGAATAATAAAGAGGATAAACTGTCTCTTCATCACTCCGGGACCGCTGAAAGTAAGTTTTTTTGTCATTATTACACATAGACCAACAAAAACAATGGCTTTTGGTCATTTATTTAATTTCTATATAAGTTCTTTATTATGTCAACTCAAGTGTTTAACGAATACTTTTCATACAGTTGTAAGAAAAGGTGAAGATGAACACTTACTTCGCAGAATCCAACATGTATTCAGAGCCACACACACACATACATGTTTATATAAACACCAGTCACTAAAGTTTGGGGTATTTGGCCTTGTTGGAAGCCAGAATTTCTATAAAGTGTAACAAAACCTTTACAGGTGGACTTTTTTAAATTTTCTTTGAATTAACATGTTTAATTGTTTTTAAGTATGTTGTTTTCTAACAAGCTGATTTCCTACAAAAAGGTATCTGATCAAAATGTTGTGGTGCAATAAAGTTTAAACATTATGACAACACAGTCATGAGAATTTATTGAGACTTTAACATTTTATTTTGTGAAAATTCACCGCTGTTAAGTTTTAATTCGGTACAATGTTTAAGAGGGAGAACGTGGCATTACATGATTTCACTGAAATATCATCCATTCACGATTTAATATCAGTGTAATATGAACTTTTTACATTTTTCATTCACAAACTTACACATTTATATAAATAATTACTTTTATAGAAACAAGAGCATTTCCCACTAATTTGGCTGTGGTGCTTATTCCATAAAAACATGATTCTTTCAGTTTATTCCCAGTTGAGCAGGTGAGCCACAGGTTGGACCTGGGTCCTCCTGTCCACGTCTAGTCTCACCACTTGCCCTCCTTCACTACCATTTATGTAATATGAAACAAAAACATGAGTGTAATGGCGTCTTTCCACCCGGCCTCAGAGCGTTTCCATTACGATTTGTCGGAGCGTACTGGTACACTTTTCGGACCTACTTCGTAGTCGGGCCAGGCCTGTCGGGCCGTGCGGGTAGCGTGAGGTCTGGTTGGCTCGCAGGAATGATGTCACTACACAGCGACGTACACAGTAATGATAATTACTGCCTCTCCAGGTCGTCTTGTCCGACAAGACGTCTCCTGATTTGTGCTGTGATTTTATAACTCATTATAAACCGCAACCTGAGCAGCAGGTAAAAGGCTGCTTCACCTCCTTCCATATTGTCTCTTTCTTCTTCTTTGGTATCTCGGCAAACTTTTTTTCAAAAATTGTTTATTATACAAATTAAACAGTACAGTAAATGTCGGAGAACGTGTTGTTTTGTTGCATCGTGTCGCTATCAGATGACATAAGTAACTTTCTAAAAAAGATGCACCGGTGGAGGGTTAGGGTTACCTTACCCATAACCCTAACCCCTCCCACAATAGAGCGTCTGGACCAGGCGGCAATCTCTGGCTGCCGATGGTGACGCCAATATGGAAATGGAAATACCTGCAGTTCCCCCCTCCACCACTAGAGGCTGCAATAGAGAGCAATGCCCATAGACTCCCATGTTAAAATGATTTCACAGATGAAATAAACATGTTTACAGAGTGGCTCCAAATACTTTTTTCGGTTTAATATGTCTTTTTTTCCGTCATGTAAACTCTGGCGAGGGTGAATTTTTTTCTATCGCTTCAGTTTCTATGTTATTTTAATTTTAAATTTAGAGGCGTGTCCTTTTGATTGATGTGTGTTAGAGCGCTATCACTGGTTACAGCTGCGTACTTCCTGCTGACTCCACCGGGACAGAGCCTCTCAGCTCTACCTTTTCATCCATTTTGGGATTTTCCGATAATGATAAAACACTAAGATGGCGCCTATTGGCTTCATATCCGCTCTTCAGAAACCTACGGGTCACGTGACGTACACGCTGTCCAGTAATTATACAGTCACTGGTCTGGACTTAGACTGGATTTGCAATGGAAAAGCATTCCAGTAGAATAGAGCGCTCCCTGGCCGATATAGTGCGGCGGTGATAATGATAATGGAAAAACACCTTAAAAAACACCTTAAGTGAGAGTAAAACAGGGACTTCTATACTATTAACAAGACATTTACAAGCCAGATAATCTTGTTGACGCCTAAATTTGAGTGTAACAGTTTCCATCCAAAGCTACAACGTTGCTTAAACGTCTCCACTCATTAAGGTCAAGTTTAATAACTCCTTCCTTTCTACCAGCAGAAGCAATGGCTAATGTCGTTAACCATGGGAGGCTGCTCCTCCATCGCCTACATCAGCAGCGGGAGATGGACTTCCTGTGTGATATTACCATCATGGTGAAAGACGTTGAATTCAGAGCTCACCGTAATATTCTTGCAGCCTTTAGTGAATATTTCTCTGCCCGGGCTGAAAAGAGTCAGGAGGTCACAACTTTAGACCCCGACAAGGTCAGCCGATACTCTCTGGAGAAGCTTCTGGAGTTTATCTACACTGGACAGATGAACCTCAGCAGGTAAATAAAATGAACGTGGGGCATATTCGCTCCTCTTAAGGGAGGTTTGACTGCTCATTTTTCTGATTTCAGCACCAGACAAGCTGCTGTGCGTCGAGCTGCCGTTTTCCTGGGAATGCCTGAGGCCACACAATATCTGGAAGAGATCCCTCACTGGTCTGAGCCCAGTGAAACCTCCCAGTCTGAGATGGATAAAGAAGGTGGCGTCTCTCCTCCCAGTCCTGGCTCCGCTCGCAGTCCCAGTTCACCGCTTCCTTTGTCCATCGTCTCTGTCACCGGAGACTGGCATGATGAAGAGAAGGGGGGCAAAGATGAGAGTTACCCCGAGACGTCCGGAGATTTTTATTCAGAGAATGCAGACAGAAGTGATGAAGAGTACACCCCCTTGAAGGGTGTTGGGAGAGGTAGGGGCCGGAAGAGAGGCAGAAGGCCGAAGAGTTTCAGTGGCGAGCAGGTGGAGCAGAGCAGCTCGACGGATGGCACTCCCAAAATCCAGAGCTACCGGGGGCGAGGGAGAGGCAGGGGGAGGGGACGCGGGAGAGGAAGAGGAAAAGAAGCGTCTGGAAGCGAAGATCTATTTGCAGGCGATTCCGACACGAGCCTGAAGGATTTCGGAGACACTTCTGCAGACTGGAGTCCCTCGCAGGAGGACGAGTCGCAGATCAAGAAACCCCGACTGAGCAGCGGAGAATGGAGGAGAGGGCGGGGCCGTGGGAGGGGCAGAGGCAGGGGGAGGGGCCGTGGTCGGAGGAGGACTGAAGAAGAGGAAGAGGAGAGCGGGGAAGTAGGAGGAAATGACGAGGAAGGTGAAGCGGGTGAAGAGAATCCGGCAGATATAGGCGAGCTGACGTGCACCGAGTGCAGCAAAGTGTTTAAAGACGTGAGCAGCTTGCGGCGACATGAGAAGATCCACAAAGGACTGAAGCCGTTTTCCTGCATCTTCTGCTCAAAGACCTTCAGACAAGCAACACAGCTGAAAACACACCTGCGCATACACACAGGTGAGCCTGGCAGGCGTGGGGAATGCGGTTGTGATCGGGGGAGATGTCTGACAGTCGTTTTTCTGTAAATGTGAGTCCGGTGATGCTGCATAAACGCAGAAATGACCGTTTTAAAATTACTAAAGTAGAAAAGCAACCGGCGCGGCCATGTTTGTTCCCTTATGCTGTCACATGATCTCCGGTGTGGATGTACACCCGCAGCAGCAGACTAGCCTGTATTGTTGTCACTTTGCGTGTGTGTCGGCTGGAATGTGCAGTGCTGGATTAAAGCTGGTTCACATGGATTTACATCAGCAAGTTAAACTCAGTTATGTCATCATTTGATAACGTTTAATTGTTTCGAAGAAAGGCAGTAATGCTCAGCATAAAGTTTTTTATTCAAAATGGGGGAGGGGGTGTTTACACACAGACATAATCTTGTATATAGTGGTGGACACAGCTCATAAGTAGAGGTGGATGATATATATCACGTACGATAGTAGGGCTGCACAATTAATCGTTAAAAAATCGTGATCTCATTTCCGAATGAAAACGATTTTTTAAAAAAAGAAAAAAAGACCACAATTCTACAGCATTTTAATCAGGAACATCATCTGCATAAAACAAGCGCTGCCTTTTTCTCTAAACAAATGAACAGCAGAAAATTATTGAAAGGTAAAAGAAGAGAAAAGTTACATTTATTGTTTTTATATTTAGTGTCAGCTTTTGCGAAGTTGATGTGCAATAAATACGTATATTGGGAAAAAATCGTGAGAGAATCGTGATCTCAATTCTTGGCAAAAAAATTGTGATTCTCATTCTACCCAGAATTGTGCAGCCCTACACGATAGTATCGTAAATGTTGCTTTGAAGATATGTAATTTTACATTATGGAGGAAAACAAATACATGGTAACAAATGAGGAGCACAGGAAAGTAATTTGCTGAATGCCTTTAGAGACCAATCAGGGGACGGGATTTAATCATGTGACGTGCAGCAAGAGACTAAGCCAATTAGCGGACAGGACCCTGACACGTGACTCACCGGCTTCCAAACCACAACTGTCTCACATGGCGGAAATATTAAGAAACATTTAGTTTCGGTAGATTATTTAGTGGCAAGACGTCGGTCCACATCACTCACCAGGAAATAGTTCAGTTTTGAAAAGAATGACGTTTATCATGCTAACGTTTGATGTAAGATTTGCCGGAAGTCAGTCGCCATTAAGCGCAGTTTAACGACAAATTTCTTCCAGCAACTTCGTGAGTCTACAAGCTAAACTAAGTAAAACAAAGTAAAAACAGGTACTTCTGCACATCACACTCAGCAAACCAGTAAACGTTGGCGACACAACAACGCCATCACTAATTTCATTAATAATGCCGATTCATCATAATGGAGAGTGAAGAATTCAGAGAACTTGTATAAGTGCTCGATCGCAGATACAGCGTGCTGAAATATTTTGCCAAACTGCAAACTTACACGAATAAACTCGCAAAAAGGGTCGCACTCCTCTGAAACACCTTTGAGTCCGTCCTGTCTTTGATGTTGCGCATTGATGAATCGCAGCTACTGTAGAGTTACTGTTTATATTATACAGTATGAAACGGTTTCAGGCAATGTTTTGCAGTAACACTTCAAAATAAAGAACTATTGTTCTGAAATGCTTTGTTTATATATAGATGTTTCTGTAAACAATATGAGTTTGACAACATTATTTATGTAGAAAATTAAGAAATAAAAAAAGGAGTAAATAAATGGCTCGGAAAAGGAAAAGAACCAACATGTAAAAGAATATCGTCACATTAGCGTTTTCGCAAAAATGTAAATAATAATCGCGAATTTTTTTTTTTTGCCCATGTCACCCACCCCTAGTCATAAGCGGCCTTCATTTCATTACCGGCAAAATATCAGGAAGTAGGTGCAGCGATAGAAGCAAATGGAAAATCAGTAGATAAGACAAAAACACTTGGTTCAATATTAATGAGTCAATATTTGGTTTGAGCAACTTTATTTTCCAGCACAGCTTGACCGTCGTAAATCCAGCTGTCGTGGCATTTCTTTGTCTGATTTTCACTCTGATGTCATTTAGTATATCTCAGCCTTTCCTCTTGTTTCCTTTGGACATAAAAATCTTTTTGACATCCACTCTTCCGTGCAGATCATTTCGGGTGATTAGTGACAGTAAATGGGTCGGCTGAAGCTCCGGGTGCATCTCTCGGGTCTTTGCTGGGTTTCGTCAGGTTACCCAATGACATTGATTTCAGATTCTTTTCATCTTGGAGATTTATTTTTAGGCCTGAAACCTTTTTTTTTTTTTTTTCCCAAATCTCTGAAAGATACACAACACAGCATTCAGAACCAGTCTGTCAAACTGGTTTCTGTTAAAAGTTTTTCATAGATGTAAACTAAGAAACTGGAAGAGGTTTGATAGTTGAGACAGGATGCTGAAAACAAAGTAATCAGGTATCTTTTTATTGTGTCAACAGAAAGCTGGTTCATTCCTGAAATTAAGAGCCTTTTATATGTTTGAATCATTCATAGGTCAGTTTATTCTTTTTTTTTTTACTTTTTACTAAAGTATAATGAAATCTGGGTTGGCTGAAGACTACTTCTGTCAAATATTAATGTAAAATAAAACTTATTTCTTGTTATCTTTGGATTAAATCAAAACAACTACAGTTTCATCTGTTTTGTAGGCAAGAAAAATGGATGAAAGCAGCAGAAGAAGATTAAAAGTACAAAAACTGAGAGGAAAACTAACCAACTACTGATAAAAGCAGAATGCTGCAAGTGTTAAATGCTATTAAAAGACAGGGCGATTAATATAGAAAAAGCATTTACAGCTGTGATATAAAACGTTTAATAGGATTTCATTTGAACTTTTACAAACAAACCTTGGAGCTGTCCAGACTTTCAGCCACTAGGAAGGAGAAAGTTTTTCATTTGCAACGTTTTGCAGATGAAATGAACTCTAATCCGTTGCGTTTGTTAGCTTCCTTTTATCTCCAAAGCTTTTTGATTCATCCTTCATGGCTTTCCTTGATGTAAGGAATGAAACGTCCTGAATGCAGCCAAACGACGCTGCTTTCTAACCATCAGCTCGACTTCTTTCTGTTCTCTTGGATGCAAACCTCCCTGCCTGACTTCATCTGTCTATCACTTCCAGGCGAAAAGCCGTTCAATTGCACCGACTGCGACAAGTGTTTCGCTCAGAAGTGTCAGCTGGTCGCTCACCGCCGCATGCACCACGGAGAGGAGAAGCCGTACACCTGTGACCGCTGTGGGTTCAAGTTTGCCACCTCGTCCAACTTCAAAATACACATCAGGTAACTGAGGAGGTTGCAAGTACAATCCAAATACTCCGCATAAAAACATGGAGATGGACATCATCCCTTCATGTATGTATTTAAAATGCTATTTCTACATGCTCCTATCACCATCAGATATACAAATGAAAAGGAAAGCATGTTATTATTTATAATATTTGATAGTTGCGTATTAAAACTTGCTACCTTTTATGTGTTTTTGTCCTCTTTTTTGTTGTTTTTCATTATAAAATGTACCTGTAGCTCCTGTTGTAGTGACTCAGAGAGTTTCTGGCTCTTACAGATTGCACAGTGGGGAGAAACCGTACGTCTGTGACGTTTGCGGACAGGCGTTTGCTCAGTCTAGCACTCTGACGTATCACAAGCGCCGGCACACCGGAGAGAAACCGTACCAGTGCGACCTCTGTGGCATGTCCTTCTCCGTTTCCTCCTCTCTCATTGCTCATGCACGGAAACACACAGGTGAGAGGCAGGTTTGTGAGTCTGGCACGCGTTAGAGGAACACGGTGACATCCGGTGTGTGTGAGCAGAAAGAAAAGATTTACCTGCCGGACGCATCAGCTGCTTTATCTGTGTTTCAGGTGAGACTCCGTACAAATGTTCCCAACCTGACTGCGAGGCCAAATTTGTCACATCTTCCGAACTGAAGAAACACATGCGGCGACTTCACCCAGGTGAGTTTCCAAAAACGTTTCTTTATGGGCAGTAAATCTTTTACAAATAAAGATGTTTGAATCAGGAAATGAATCGTCACGTGTTGAGACTCAACAGTGTGTGTGGTTTTCAGGATTTTTGGTGAAAACCCTTTGATGGGAAATGTTCTCTTAACCCTTTAATGTCCTGCTCTACCTGGTAGATGTAAACTTGCAGTGACTGAAATGGTTTTTCTTTAACACACTGTAGAAATAAACCTGCCTGAGCCATCTCTAGCGCTCTGTTTTGGTATGTAAAACCCAAACTGTTTCTTCCAACAACACTGTTTCAGATTCACTGTCGTAATGTAATTATTAACTTATATCTCAACCTTTTGGTAAAGAAAAAATATATTCTGAATATTTTTGTCCCAAAAAAAACCAGAAAATGCAGACAAGCATTATTTTCAGCACTTTTGTTAATGTGGAAATTAAAGCGTTAGTTGTTCTTTTAGAGTTTATTTTGGTTTTATTGATAATAAATGTGGATTTTCTTAAATGTGACACTGAGTTAGGTACGGTAGACTCAGGCAGATATAAATTAAGGGGCATTTTGGAAACTTCTGCTGCTTTGCAGAGATATTTTCATAAAATGGACATAAAACAGTTCAAACATCTTTCTGAAATAAAAGGAGGCCTATCTTGTAAAACGGAAAATGAAAAGTTACCTGAACCACCTCCCCACTAGAGTCCGCTGGCCCCATCCTTTTAATTTACCGATGTAAGAGGAAAAATACACTTTAGCCATTTCTAAATGTTTTTGTGAATCTATTAGAGGCTAATTAACTGTGTTGTGCGTGTCTTGCAGATGGAAACTCTGGCGTGCAGTGCCTCCTGTGTGGAAACAGATTTGCCAGCGTGAAGAACATGATCAAACACCAGGAGAAGGCTCATGCTGATGAAGTTCGGCAGCACAAGGAAAGGGCCCGAGCCGGTGAGCTGATAGCATAAAACTTCATTAGCATATTTACTTTTTATTCATGTACATTGAAGATCAAGAAAAACCTAAAAAGTACTTAATTCTGTTGGAGTTCATAGTGTCTTACATGGAATTATGTATCCCATTTGGGACCAAACAATGGGCTGCTATATTACCAATGGGACAGGTTGGTGCAGGGCGGTCTGCTAAATCCTGATTCCTAATGTACTTTCCCAGTGAAACCATTACCTGGTAGATGGTGAACAGTCTGGGTAAGAGATGTGACACCTCCTGTGAACTCAAACAGAATGCAGCTCAGGCATAAATGGTGAACATCCAGCACTTTGTGTTCTTTCTTTTTGGCTTGTGGTTTTAAATAAGAATAAAGATCCAGGTCGTATTTAAACATGGCTTGTTTTTAGTGCCCAGTCAGATATTCTGGCAGGTGTCCCATATTTTTGCCTGTTGAGAGAGAAAAAAAAAAAAGAAAATCAACTTACTGATTCAGACATGTTGGTGGAAATGGGGATTAATCAGAATCAGAATCAGAATCAGAAAACTTTATTTATCCCCAAGGGGCAATTCCGTTCACAGCCTGGTTCGCAGCA
>JBAMHX010000020.1:1848850-1861203 GCA_037177515.1 Pseudomugil tenellus
TGGACAACATCATTCCTAACATTTCGACTTTATTCTCGACATTTCGACTTTATTCTCGACATTTCGACTTTATTCTCTGTTAAGGAACTCACATATTTTCCAGTGTTTGTTTTTTTTCTCTTTTCTCTTGGTCCTAATACTCCGTCGTATGGCACAAGACAAGAGTTTCAGCTTAATTCTCTTTGTTAATGTTTGTCATTTCTGTGGTTGAGTATTTGTTCTTCTTGGCTATGAAACCAGAATTTACTCTAATTCAATACTTTTTGGTAGAATTCCTCCTTGTTCTTGACTTCAATTCATTAATTTTTGTACTTGTTTTTACCATTCCACCATTGTGACACATTTCTGTGGAACATAAGATGACAAAATTTTCTTTCAGTTGTCAACAGAGCTTTAACAACCAAATAAATATCTATGTGTGTGTATGTTAAACTTTAGACCTTTGCATATGAATCATTTTTTAAATGTGAATAAATGCAATTTTATTCAGGGAATGGATTTGATGACAAATGCCCATCTTTATGTATTCAAATTAGTTGGGCTTTAAGCAGAATAAATTATTCAGCATAAATTGATTCAGTCTATTTTTTTATTTAAAAACAACTCTACTATAGTTGTGTAATATATTAAAATGCAAACTATGTCAAGCTGGTATAGGAATTAAACGCTATTTCATTATTGTCACCAATCATATTATTATCCAACATTGTTTAAAAAGCATTACAGTTTGTCTTGTACAATTTACTCCAATAATACTATTATTATTATTATATTACTGCAACATGTGTGTGGTATTTAAAGGTTAGGAGACGGATTTCAACGTTTAAAAAGTCAATTTATCAAACTAAAATGACTCCTCAGCCATCCTGTTGATGTGTCAAAACGCTACATCCCTGAAATGATGCTTGGGCCAACATATCCAATAACAGGCATTTCAAACTAAAATGCTGCTGAAAATCTTAAACAAAAAAGACTAACAAAAAATCTCAAATATAAAATTACTTTAGAAATGCTTACGAGTTTAACGCTTTCTCAAAACTGGGGCGCGTTTGTTAGCCCTCCGCCCCACCGAACCGGCCTGCAGTCATGTGCCGGATAGAGGCGAAGAAGTCCCCGCGACCGATCGCGTTAATGTTTCCATATTTTCTTATACGAATTTAACTAAATCAAAGGTCCAAAGCCGCCTAAATAAAATCAAACACTCAGTTAAAAGAGACTTACCAGAGTACTAAGGTCTTGTTTAGCCAAATGAGGCTGACCGAGCGTTGTACCAGACTCGTCGCCCGCCATCTTGAACGAAAAGGGAATAAAAAATTAGCAGGTCCCGCGAATGCCTGACTACCTGCCGAAACCCTTCTTTCTCTATATACAATTACATCTTATGGTTAATTCTGACAATTCTGACAATAATTTTAGTATTATTTTATAGCTTTAAAACGACTTTTTATGATATGAATTTGTTATCAATAAGAAGTAACACATTTAGTTCCTAGCTCGCATAATTCCTTATTGAATAAGCGACGGGGTCCTTTTTCAACGGCTGATGCAATTTATAACCACGGGAACGGACAGCTTATTTAAGCAGCTGTATTTGACAGGCTTCAGATAACTGTTTATCCCTTAACGGGTAAATTTTCCAATTGATGTCAAAGTTTTGAAAATAAAACAAACAAAATTTGTTCACGTGTGAGGTCCGTCGTTGCACAGTGACGTCATATATTTACTGATTGTAGTCCTTTTATGATTTGTAGTTCTTTAGTCATTTTCTACTTAAGGCTAATATATATATATTGTGGGTGAAATTTTCTGAAAGCCTTTTGGAAATGCAGGAAAAAAAGAACATCAGAAGTTAAAATAATTTTCATAATTAAACAAAATGTAATAACTGCAAAACTGACAACCTATTAAACTCATCATTTAAAAGAGCATGGTACTGTATAAGACTTTATAATGTTTAATACGATTTAACCAAGTATAATTTAGTCTGTTTATGTCTTTTATTGGATTCAGACTATGACTAAGCATCATTTTTTAAATTGATTAGATTAACATATTTATTTACAATCATTATTACATTTAACTCTTTAGGCTGTGAAGTTTTAATCAAGGATAGATAACATAACCCACCCCCAGAGCACTTTTTTTCGGCAACTTGAGTATTGTAACCTTTTTTTTTCATTATTCCTTTTTTTTTGTTTTTATCTTTGTGTTTTCCCCTCTTTTTAAAGAAAATATGTGATTGTTTCACAGTCAGGTGAAGTGTGCAGACCAAAAGTAGCATAATACGTACACATAAGGCACTTGGTTTGTGACAAAACACATTTAACTGGCTAATCCTGATAAGTGATCCGCTGAATCTCTCATTCTAGCTGCAATAAAATTTTGGTGTTGGAACACTTCAATAATATGTGGAAATTATACACAAATAGCACCGAGTTGTTTACAAAATTGTAAATGACATGTCTGCCATCCAAAATGACAGGCAAAAGGTACATTTTCTCCACCAGCAAATTTAAAAGTATATGTTTTGTTTTTTTTTTTTTACAAAGAATTAACATTCATGAATGCAAATATCTGAAAAAGATGCAAAATGCTTTTGAAAGAGTAGTCTGTGAGTTCTTATTTGTTTTTACTGGGAGAGAAATTATTAAACATTTTTATAGAATAGAAAAAGATTATAGCCTAGAAACTACAGAACTATGATAATCAAGATAAGATCTCTGGTTGAATAACACATTTAACGAGAAATGGCTGAAAATATTTACTCCATTCACGAAGAGTAACTGGCATGTTATGGTGTTTTAAACTTCATTGTAAGTGAACAATTTTCTGCATTACATAACTGGTCTTAAAAGTATATATTATTTTAGAACAAGGGTTTCAAAGGATTGTGCTTATAATAGAATATACTTATTTCAAATAAAATACTGGTGAGGTGAAAAATTCCACTTACCTATGACAAGTAGGCCTGGGGATGAAAAGCAGATAAATTCACATGGACGTGGTCATTTCAGAGGAAATAAAAACTCAACATCTTAGTTTGGAAATAATAGTAGGGAATTAATATCCAAAACTGTTCACAATCATGTTTGTATCGCCATTGTTAGATTTTCTTTTAACTGACTCTAGTGATGTATCATTGTACATAGACGATCTTCGTTGCACCGCACAACGCCCTACAGTTCCGCCCAAAAGGGAAATGACGCCAGCACAGAAAATGGCGTCTGCAAAGCCCGTGCACTGCTGTGGCTCGTTACCCGTTTAATTTAGAGCCGTGTGGGGGGTCTATTCGTCTGGCAGATGGACCACAGTAAGAACATGGCAGTGCAGCGCTGCCACCCG
The DNA here is from genome assembly GCA_037177515.1 of Pseudomugil tenellus. Lineage (NCBI taxonomy): Eukaryota > Metazoa > Chordata > Actinopteri > Atheriniformes > Pseudomugilidae > Pseudomugil > Pseudomugil tenellus. The sequence continues at coordinate 1,852,193 of JBAMHX010000020.1, forward strand.
CTTTCTTGATCACGGATTTGAACCCGCAACTTCATGTCCGAAGGAGCCAGAGCTGCCTGGTCGAAGAGGGGTTGTGGGGATTCGCACCGCCGAGGTGAGACGGCTGGATTTAGCTGCTAAGCTAAAGCTGTTCCCCGTTCATCACAGCTGAGAATCGTGACAGTTAATTTTGCCAGGTAGCTAGCAGGAGAGCCAATTACGTGTGCCGAGAAGATCCCCCAACATGTCGGTTTGAAGACAAACTCCGGATATCAGAGCTGACTGCAAAACGTTATGTGCAGCCTTTGTTTTGGGGTTCTGGTCTCAACATGTAGCTAACCTTTTCTGCTTGTTATGACAAAACTAAAGAAAATACCAAGCTGTGGCTAGTAACCTCTCATATATGTATATAAATATTCTTAATAATGTGAAAGCAAGACCTTTTCTGTTAACCTTTAGCCCTAGTGTTGTATCTTTTCTTGCTGCCACATTTGGTAATGTGATAGAAAAAATAACATGAAATAAATGTTAAATAAGTTTGTCAACTAAAGACTCAACTGTGCTGTAATTAGCATTTTAGCTAATGTCGTAGGTGGACAGGTACACCTGCTGTTGTTTTCCTTTTGTTAAGTAGGAAATCCAGGTCAGGTCAGGTAAAGGATGAGACACCTTTACACAACTAACTCTGACTCAGAAGAGTTTTCTGGGAAATATATACATATTATGGTCACTGAACCTCAGCTTATCTCAAAATAATTGTTTACAGATTAACACTGAAACGAATAGATGTCTGGGTTCATGATTATTTTAGTAAATTGAACTGATTAAGTTATAAAAAGTATGGTGAACAGTATTCTGGTGGAGTTCATGTGGTTTGAACTTTGGGTTTACTTGGTTAAAAAAGTGACTGATCACTGAAAACCTTCACATAATATGTAAAGAGCAGTTGTGAAATGTTGGTGTGGTGAAGATTTGTTTAAAATGTTTTGACCAAAAGTATTTTAAATTGAAAAAGGATCTTGTCCTTATCATAAAATTTTATTAATATTATCTTGATAGGAAGCAATAATTTGAATTAGCATTGTAAAGTTTGCAGATCTCACTTTTATAAAGTATACATGACTACGTGTCGGAGTTAATTTATATAATTTCCACTAATTATAAGTGACTTTAGGTCCTTTTGTTTAATGATGCAGTTGTTTTGGATTTGATTTCATGTAATAGGTTGTCAGTGTTTCCACAGTAGCTGCAGACCAGGATGTCTAAAAAAACAGAAGGAAAACATCATTTTTGCAACAATAGCAGTTGTGATTAATTGACTCTATCTTTAATTAACTGTCATTTAAATAATCAACACATAACAGTCTGTTGTGTTACGTCGACTCGTAATGTAAAAGTTTACTTTGCACTAATATAGCTGGAACAATTACAGCAACATCAAGTAAAATACTTATCTTTTGAAACCAAATTTACACCTAGTAGCTTTGGTTTAGCTGAAGATGGATGCAACAGATTCTTACTAAAGACATAGATGCTGTTTTGTGTATTCAGGTACACAAGAAACATATTTCCAAAAGCATCACACAACTGAAAGAAGATGATTGTGAGGATTATGGAGACAATGACATGACAGTTATCATATAACTGGTACAAGTCCATTTGGTTTCGACAGGAAGCTAATTATACATATAAACATATAAGTATATGGATGTGGCAAAAGTTGTGGTGCAAATGTGTGATTGTATATGAATAAAAGCTTTTAATGAGACTGTTCTGTAATCTGTAGATCAAGAATATGAAAGGATCTTATTTGCAAGTCGAAGAAACCCAAAATCAAATCTTTGAACTACTTTTGGATACTCAGTATTGATCACTTTAATCCTTCAACCAAATGTTTGTCTGATCTAGCATCTTTATCTAATTGCTCACTGAATGGATCGTAATAATGCCGATTAAATGTTCAGTCACCAGATTTAAGTCAGATTAAACATTTATAGTAAATCTGTTAAACATTGTGGACCATCTTTACCAAAAACACCTAAATAAAGATATTTATGTGCTTTGACAGACCCTTTTTATGGAGACAGGTTGCTTTTCTACAGTACATGGTGACCAAATGCATAAGCAAGACTCTTTATGTAGTAATTTAACATGTATTGTAAGTATTAACATAAGTGAATAAAAGGCAAAGTAAAACTTTTATCCCCCTTAAAAAGTAGTTAAACAAAAAAAAAAGAACTTTGAGTGAGAATTTCATAACGTCAAGAAGAAGGTGGACCGTCCCTCCCTCTCTGCTGTGCTGCAGCTCTCTACAAAGCTGTACAGGATGTTGTCACGCATATTCGGGGTGGTAACTATGGCAACTATATCTAGCAGAAATTTCCACTGGTCGGCTCAGATTGGTTGTTTTCGTGCAGATTTGATCAGAAACAGGAGAAGCTAATTCTTTGACATGTGCTTGTTACAAATTGTTCCAGAAGTTTCTGATATTTTCTGTTCATTTTGCAGATTTTAGAAGTAATTGATTCCACACATGATGGACTGAAGCATATTTTTCTGTCTTATCTGTTAGAACCAGGGAAACATAAACACAGGAAATGCGAGCGGCCCCTTAGTGCTCAGCCATCACAGCCTGTGATTGTTCGCCCGGGCGCCAAAAGGTACGACTCTACCTAGTCATGCTGTATAACACATTATTCCCTTTTTTGAATCATCTGGGTGACCTTCCTGATTTCAGTTCCTCATGTTTTGGAACATAAAGTGTTGAACGAGACCTCACGCTCCACAAAATGCTGATGTTTCTTTACTCCAAAACGCTCTGTTACACTTTTTTTTACTTTTTAAAGTTAAGATTCACCCGCGATTCTGGTGAAAAGCAGTGAAACATGTAGTTAAACATGCAAAATCGGATGTAAAAATGCAGAACTGTGTTTAATCTTAGAATAATTTATCTATGTGAGGATGTTTTAATTATGTCTACTTACTGTTCAAAGTGATAAAAGTAGTGTGAACAATGAAGTTATAGTTGCTCTGGTGCACAAATAAAACTAAAACACAACTCGTAAATCACCTGAAGCTATTTTACTGCTTCATTATGGAAAGATAACAAAATTACCATCATTCCAATGCTGAGGGTTTAAATTTACTAAAACATTTAAAGAAAGTTTATGTCTGTATTTCTAATTTTCTCGTTATTAGTTTAAGAAATCATCAGCATATTAAAGAGTTTTTTTCATATAAGTTTATAGTACTTTGAGTACTTTAGACGTCACTTTAGTCCCGGTTGCACTGTTAAAATATGCTTGTTAATTTAAAAGGAGTTATTTTATAAACTTAACTTACAATAGTAGTATTTAATCTTGTTCAGTAATAACACCAGATATATTTCAGAAATTAATGAGCAACAATAACAAACAAAATCAAAACCCAGTTTGTGTTAAACTGGAATTAGTATTTAATCTCTTTCATTTGATTAAAATGTAAACTTTACACAGACTTCACTCCTGAGATCAGAGTTTTACCCGGATTGTTACGTGTTTCCACTTTTTGAAGCAAAGTGACCGACAGTTTGGCTAAACGTGTGCAGATGTGACGTGTCGGTCTGCACACTTGCAGCTGATTCCAGATGTTTGCCAGTCTTGATATGTTCATGCTTTAATGTGGCGGTATTGTTGGCTTTGTCGTTCAGGTGATTGACGCTCTGAAAAGGGACTTTGTTAGCATCTACTGGACACAAGGGGCACTGTCCTCTGATTGGCTCGGACAACCCCCTCTGACATGCCCGTGGCCAATCAGAGGTGAGTGTGCTGTGTGCGTGTATATGTGTTTGCCGAAAATGTTGTGTTTTTAATATTTAAATGTTATTTTTGTTCATTAGTTTTTTTTGTTTTTTTTTTACTATTTGTATGATGTTTAAATGAAATGTGAGCGCGGCTGCTTCTTCACACGCTGCAGGATCTTTCCTTCTCTTCCTCCTTCATCCTTCCGACTGTGTTGCAGTGCGGTGGGATATTTCCCCAGTGTGTCAGCACCCCGACTGTTTGGCTGTGAAAGACTAGCAGCCTGTCAGGATGCAGCAGTTCAAGTGCTGAGCTTTTAATGCTGAGCGTCCTACTGAATGTCATTTGCTCCTGACTTACTGCTTTGGAGGCACAGCGCTCACACAAACATGAGCTTTACTTTGGAGCGACTTAACATCCGTGCATGTGTGTGTGCTGAATTCCTCTTTCAGAGTAATTTCAGTTCATCTGTGTTTGCTGCACAGCACTGCAGCTCATCTTTTGCTTTAACTCTTGCTCTTTTTTTTCTCCTTCACGCCTTCAGGTGTGTTATGTCAGGGGCGGATGTGGAGGTGTACCTGTCCCAGGTGCATGATGGGAGCGTGTCGTCAGGCTTCCGGGCACTGTACGAGGAGCGGTTGTTGCTGGATGTCACCTTGTTGATAGAAGAGCATCACTTCCAGGTAAGGAAGTGAATCAAAGCTCACATAATGAGTAAGAATCTGGCGATACGATGTGTATCAGAACACACGGGTAGCGATACAATATATAGCGATATATTGTGATGCTATAAATAAAGCGATAAAATAACATTTTTCTTTACTAGAATTTGATATTAAGAAAACTCGCAGCCTAGTAAATGCCCAAAAATAGGACCCCCCTCCCCCTCCGATTTTAAAAATAATCTTTGTGTACAAGATGAATAAAGAAATTAAAATCTGCCTCATGAGTACAAATATGCTCATAAAAAGATCGATATAATTCTTTTGCATTTCGATATATTCAGCAAAGTTATATGATGCTTTTAATTCCGAATTATTAATTCCGAATGAACTAATACCGAATTAAATTCATGAAACTTTGAGTTTAGATGGAAATTTTACAAAAAAGACTTTTAAAAAGTTTACATGGCATCACGTTTATTCTCATCTCTTGATTCCGACCTGATGGCGGAAGTGACGTAATAATACAGAAACACTTCCTGTTTGTAGCCTTAGCGGCTAAATGGAAAACAATCTAATATAAACCGTTTTAGCTTCAATTTTGAGTCAATTTTTGAAGTACTAGCTTGTCATAATTATGCAACTTCACTATATTGAGCAGCTGAGGAGGATAAGAAAACCAGACAGACCGAATATATTGACAACGGGAGGCAAGCTTTTAAAAAAAAATAAACAAATTTTTATTGCGTTTCCCAAACAACAAGACAGGAGGCAGAAGACTGCACATGTGCGTCATTGCAGCAGGAGATGGTAAGCAAGCGCAGAATGACTGGAATTAACCGCGAGAGGAATTATGAGTTAAGAGGAATTATTTAATTCTGAATTAAGTTTTAGTCCAAATTAACAATTCCACTAATGAAGTAGGTGTTTACATCTGTTTAAAGCAGAATTAACTTTTATTCGGAGTTAAAGAGGAATTAAAAGTTCCATGTAAACGGGGCCATTGTCTCTTTAAAAAATGTTGCGATGTATCGATATTTTCTTACAGCCCTAATAATAAATAATTGTCTCCTGTGTATCCAGGTCCTATTTTAGATAATTACGTCTCTTTCAAAGAGCTTTTTGTCCAGAAATGATCATCCCTTGATGAACACTTAATCACTTTTCCAGCTTTGCACATTAATGAAAATCTTTTCAAAGTACAAAGACAACAGGGTGTAAAAAAACAAAGTTGTCTCTCTTCCCCTCCTCCCGCAGGCCCACAAGGCACTTCTGGCCACGCAGAGCGACTACTTCCGGGTCATGTTCACAGCTGACATGCGGGAGCGGGACCAGGACAAGATCCACATGAAGGGGCTGACGGCTGCTGGGTTCGGCCACATCCTCCGCTTCATGTACTACGGTTCGCTGGAGCTCAGCATGCCCACTGTGCAGGAGATCTTACAGGTACATACGTGCCGCTGTTCTTTACCTGTTCGGGTTTAACGGTTAAACCAAAACCGATGGAGACACTTCCCCGTCCCCAACAGGCGGCCATGTACGTCCAGCTAACGGAGGCGGTGGAGTTCTGCTGCTCCTTCCTGCTTGCTAAGATCTGCCTGGAGAATTGTGCAGAGGTCATGCGTCTTTTAGAGGACTTCAGCGTGGGTGTGGAGGGTGTCCAGGAACAGCTCGACAACTTCCTACTCGACAACTTCGTCCCCCTCATGAGCCGACCCGACTTCCTGTCCTACCTCAGCCTGGAGAGACTGCAGGTTGGTCTGTTGAAATGCATTTATGGAATTTGTTTTGCATTTAGAATCATACGCTGGAATATTCTATCTATGCTTGTGTGTTTTTTATCTTTTCAGCTGGTATAAAATGTTTTTCTGGTTTATGTACTGTTGTCTTACTGCGGGTGTCAGATTGTTGGAGTGTGACAGGAAGCAGAAGACAAGTATCAGGTTTTATATAACACGCTTTTTAGCATAAAGTATTAAATATGATGTATTAAGCATTAATGGGTTAAAACAAAGTATGTCATCATTCTTTTGTGTTTGAAAGTATTTAATTTTCTTTGCAAGTTGGAAGCAGCGGTTGGTCAAAATGTTCCCTTTGTCAGGACTCTGGTCGGTAATGTTTAGTTAAAAAGCCCAAAACTGATTAGAACAGCATTAATAAATCAATATTACTATTAATCGCTATGAAAATGATAATAAATTACAAAATTAGACCATTTTGAGTGATTAATGACAGGATTACTGATGAAAACTGACTACTTTATGGATAAATGGTATATAAATTGTATTTTATTTTTTGTTAACTTTATGGACATAAAAAATACTTGCTGTACTTGTCTGATATTTCTTTTTTTTTAACCTATTTTTGTATTTCATAGTAATATAATCAACATAAAATATATTTGCAAGCTCTACGATGAACCTGCACTGGAGTTTTCAAATGATAAAAGTATTCTTCATGAATATGAAATGATGCATTGGGAGAAAATTTAAATTGTGATCAGAAACTACTGGTGAAATTTCTGCCGTAGTGTAATTTAACCTTTTTTTTTTTTTTTTTTGTCCTGATCCAGGCGTACCTGAACAGCGACGCGTTGAGCCGCTTCCCAGAAATTGAGCTGTATGAAGCCGTCCAGTCGTGGCTCAGGCATGACCGGCGCCGCTGGAGGCACACGGATACCATTGTGCAGTCCATCCGCTTCTGTCTCATGACGCCCGCCAACATCTTTGAGAAGGTGAGGTGTCCCCGGTGAAAGTTAATCTAAAAACAGTAACCCCTCAGCAACCAACATGGAAAACATCTGTGGTGCGCTAGTTAGCTTTGACATATGAGAGGAAGAATTGTCATTTAACAGACGAGGCAGTAAAGCAATACTTTCTAAAAGTTTCATCTGGTGTTATTTTCCTGTTGAAATGCGGTGATCTCAGCGCTTCTTACTCTGCCCAGAAATGATTAAATATTAGACAATAAACAACAATTAGAATAAAATCCTGTTGAGTGCAGGAACTTTTTACATTATCTAGGAATTTTTCTAGAGTCCTGAAGCACAATTATCCTTTTTTTTCTCTTCGTAACTGTTCAAACAGACTGAAAATACCCATAAAAATCTGAGTAATACCTATGATAGAGCTGTTCTAAATGCAAAAGACACAAGCTTAATGCTACCTTTTTATTATCTCATTAAGGAATATAAACACAATTCCTTGTAGTTGCAACAGTTGAAGTCATATTTGATCCCTTTCATGACTTGTACTTTGAGTAAAAATAAATATAAGGATCAGAGGTTGAGTGTAAGCAGCCTGGACAACGAGAAGGTTTGATTCTCATCACAGCGGCTCTGGGGTCTCATTTATAGTTTGTTTAAGCACAAAGCAGGGCCTGAAAGTAGCACTAGTACTTTACTGCGCAAAGTTTGTTATTTATATAAATAAACGTGATGGAATAAAGTGGCAAACCAAATCCGACCAATGTGTGTTATCATTCCTATTAGACTTTTGGATCCTAGTAACCAAAAACTGGAAGAGACCTGGAATATTATAGACCTGTTCCAAAAAGGAGCTATTTATATTCATAAATCTATATTTAAATGTCATAACTCAGTATGTTCATACTAATTAAAAGGTCAGTGAGGTGCTTATTGGTACTTTCTTGTGAGAGGGTGTGTAGCGATTAGTGTAATTATTGAATAAACATGTAAATATTGAAGTGATACATGTGCATAATACTTTCCTAAACATAATAAGCATGACTGACTGCACTCATCTTGCTGTAAGAGCTCAGAGTGAGAACGAGTTTGTCTATGTGAACAGCAAAAATGTGCATTTAATTAAAATAAAAGTTATTTGCAACTCAGACGTGGTTCTAGTAAACTTGGTTGCACGATGGTTTGGGTCAGACATAGGAAATAGGAGAGGACAGCGTGAGAAAAGGAGGAAGTGTGGCCACTGCAAAAAAAACAAGTGAAGCAAATAAACACTGGCCAACAGCTTAATAGAAGGAAGAAATTGATATAAAAACTTATATCAATCTTGGCAGCGATCCAATGTAAACAATGAGCAGGGCAGAGATGAACCGGCTGTGCATCACAAGCTACCGGTAATTAACGAGTTAAAGTTTAAAAAGATTCACGGACCAGAAAAGGAAAATGGGACACGGCAGCAATGAGGGACCCAGAAGAAACCCGCATTTTTCACATCCTGAATTCTGATCACGGTGAACGGAGCTAAATGAACTGCGTCGCGGTTGAGTTAAACCTCCTCTCTATGGTGGAACATACTGTGTAGAAAGCTCAAAGCCCCAGTAACACTCAATCTGGTAAGCGTTGGTGTCATCTTATTGTTACTCATGTGACAGGGAAATTAAGCAATCACACATGCGTGTTTTACCGAAATGTTTTAACATGCCTGCGTCCTATAACCGGCTTATGTGTGTGTTAAATACAGAAAAAGCACTCGTAAATGAAACTGCACCCTATAATCCAGTCAAGTCAATTTTATTTATATAGCCCAGTATCGCAACAAGTTGTCTCAGAGGGCTTCACATGCAGGTAAAGAGAACAATAGACATAACTTACAATACACACAATTAGTGA
>JBAMHX010000020.1:1861303-1873339 GCA_037177515.1 Pseudomugil tenellus
CTATATTAAACTAAACAGATCCCGGACTTCCTGTCCTTAGACCCTCCTTCGCGGTAAGGAAAAACTCCAAAAAACCCCAGTGCGCCCTATGGTTGTGAAAATACAGTAGGTATTCTGCACAAAGCGACCTGTCCAGGTTGTACCCCGCCTCTCGCCCGATGCCAGCACCCCCACGACCCCGTTCAGGGAATAAGCGATAGATAATGGATGCATTCAGTGCAAAGTTTTATAAATGAGGCTCCAGGCCAGTAGTCTTGATACTAACATATGGAGCTGAATTTTTGTGATTGATTACTTTCATCCATGTGTCATTCATGGTTTCTGCGTCTATGAGCTATGAGGCCTGTGTGAGGTTAATGTAGTTATCCTCATAAATACACAAGTTCCATCTGGTCCCTCTGCAGCAAACTGCTATATGTGCAACCCATCTATTTGCAGCTGGGTGGATCAATTAAAGTCTCTGTTCAGAAAACACACAAGTATAAGAAGTAAAGGAGAACCGGAGCAGTATGTCTTATGAAGTGAAGACCAGCTAACTGTTCATCCATGAGAAACTTTGGTGCAGATGAACCAGAAAATGATGTTGTATAGAATTTCATTTCCATCTGCAGAGACTCATTCAGTCACACAAGAGCTCTTAAGCCAATTACCCAGCTTTAGTAATCTCATGGGCAAGCTGTATTATATCATGTGAAATAGTTTTAATTTAAGAGGTGCGACAGCAATCATAAAAGTTGTTCAGAAGTACAACATCTTTACAGACTTTAACAGAAACTTTAACCAGTAAGGGAGCACAAGTGCTGTTCAGACGGATACTTTCTGATTTTTGGTTAAAGTCGAAAGCTTCGATTCTCAAACTGTTGCACTTCACTGGTGTTATTCGAGCTCCTTCTTGAGGGAAAGTCGTATATCTGGGTACGGCCGTTTTGCCGGCAAAATCCTCAACTTGGCGCTCTTTAAACAGTGATATCTTAAAAATGATTACTTACGTTTTTTGGTGGAAAAGAGTATATTTTGTTCTTCCGAAGCTGATTTTCTAAAACATGGAAAGCGTTGATTGTCTGATTGGGCGAGTAAATGTCCTATCAGATCGTCTTGCTCTGTCACATGTTGTTACACTTCCAATTTGAACTGCTTTATATCATCATGTGTTGTATCAAAAATCTAAATGGAACAAGATATCCCACTCCTCACTATTTTGTGTCTTGGAAAGGATTACAAAGATACTTGGGCTTATTAGGTGGGAACAGCTGTCCAGTAGTAGGTCCACTACAGCAAGGACCCTGAACGCATCATGGCATCTTTGTTTTGAACTCTGCTGCTGGTTTGTGAACACTTGTGCACTTTGTGCACTTCCTCCTGTGTCCTGCTCTGCCAGGACAGATGATCTAAGAGGATGATGGATGTTGGGGTCCAAACTAAGAGAGACATCTTCTGGAGACCTTCGGTGGTGTGTGGGTCTAATGAGTGAGGAGAGTTGTGGGTTGTTGGCTTCTCTGCTGTGTCTTCGCTCTTATCTGTACTCATGTTTGGGTTTGCCATCCAAACAGAATGACTCTGATGCGCACAAAGTAATCTGCTTCCAGTTAGATTAGGATGCCCTCCATCAGGCCTGAAACGTTCCTCACAGTTCCAAAAGAGATTGAAGTTATCTATGAACTTTATTTCATGGGTGATGCATGCATCTGACAGCCATGTGTTCAAGCCCAAAAGCCCTGAAAACTTCTATTCCTTTACCCGCTGTAGGAATAGGGCTTGAAATGAAAACCTGGGGTTCTACAAAGGGAACTGATTCCCTCCAGAAGAGCAGAAAAATCCTTCTGTAGGATCTCAGAGCCAGTTTTCCTCCTCAGATAAGACGCTGTGTTGATAATGTTCATACCATCTGATGTGAAGACAGAATGGTTGGCAGAATCTCTATCAGACTGATGTATCAGAAAAAGTTTTCGGTCTTTGCCATTCTCACATGCTATATTTTGCCGTTTCTATAACCTTTTTAAGACATAGACCCGTTTTTTCGCGCAGTCTGACATATAGGAATGGGGGTCTCAGTTCCTATTACCGTTTTAACTCCTACTCAGAAGCAGGGTCTTGTCATGGTTCCAATGGAACTACATTAGATGGTGGTAGTTCCACACTTTAACACCATAACGTCTGATACGTTTACATATATGACATGAATACAATCAGCACATTTTTAGTAATAAACTTAAACGATGTCCTCTCTTTTGTCTGCGGCGTTGCACTCTCCTTTCTTTATCCATGAAATGAAGAAATGGAATATCACCTGCTGCTCGATTATTTTCCTCCTGTCTCTTTCTGTCTGCATTTCCAGCCTCGATGTAAGCCGCCTGATGCGATCGTCCATAATTAATAATCCCGTCATGCAGAGAGAGAACACAGCGGCCGCGATTTTCTCCTTAGCAGTGTTTTTGTGCTCATTATTTTTCGCGGATTTTCTTTTGTGTTCGAGCAGCGCTGAGTACACGTCACCATGTAGATGGCTGCGTCACATCAGTCCCTACCAAGGTCTGATGTGTGAATGCAAAGTAAACCGGAAACCGGTTCTCATGGGGAAGGACAGTTATTAGTACTATACTGTTCTTAGAACTGCGTTCCTATAACTCACCTGTCAGAAAGTTCAGAATGGTGTCCATTTCTTTTGGAGTGGAGTTACTGGTCGCATCTCTACTCCTCCTGGTTGTGGAACTTTGATCCATCTTCATCTCCCCCCTCGGCTGAGTTTTAGGGCTATTTCTCATTTTATAGATTATTACATTGCATTTATGATCCATTTTATTTTGGGTCAGCACATCAGTGAGACTTTAGATGCTGGAGTCTTACTTTTTCTACTGAATTTACCTTTGCAACGAACATCAGACCTGCTTTTGTCTGCTGGGGTTGATGTCTTTGGTCTGTCACCAGCACAGTTCCAGTAGAGGAGATCAGTTTGACCATCCGCTTTGGGATCTTTCCCATTATTCTAGTCATTTGGACACATACGGGGGAGAAATAGCAGTCGTGCCAACATCTGATGTGATCCAACGTACAAATATTTGAATTGGTCCATTTGAGGTCTCACGAGCTTGGATAAGTTCCTCATTCACATAAATTCCTTGTAGCATTTTAATCCTCTTGTCAAGCTCGGTTATCCTCAAAGGACTCCAAAGTGAGTAACTTTTTCCAAAGACAAACAGGAAAAACTGTCAAAAATATTATTCAAGTGTTTTAAAAGTGACCAATATTCCTCGTTTCTTCAAAGTACTGTTTTTTTCAGCAACGTAGAACACATTGGATTATAGGACGTAGTTTCAGTTACAGGCACACCTAGTTTTAGGTCGCGGGTGCTTTAAAACATATTGGTAAAATACACATTTACTTGCATAATACCTGTCACAGCCCTAATTTTTTATACGTTTTTATAATTTCATCCTTTTATAAAGCTGCCGGTTTATGTTCCCTTGCTTCACTTGTTTTTTCACACCAGTCACAGTTCTCCCTTTACCGTTGTCATGCTGCTACATCTGCTTTCCAGAAGTCGAAGTAGAGAGAATTTAAGACTTTTAAGTAAATTAAAATGTGAAAATATGGTATTACTGACGTCAGAAAAACAGAAACAGACAAATGCAGTACGAGTTTAACCATCCATGGACATACAGTGTCTTTGGAGTTCAATCAGACTGCAGTGGAAATCTGTGCAATCCTGGTCCAAAGGAGCATTTTTCACTTCTTTAAATGTCCCTGAAAAGAATACTGTTGGTCCAAATACATCTTAAAACCTTAAATCTGTTCATTGCTGTTGGCTTGACAGTTAATTTTCTATTTATTTTTAGTTGCTCATGCATAATTCTCTTACATGAGCCGTTTGAAAATAATGATTTTTTTTTTTAAATGTAATTAATCATTCAGTGACATGCTCTGTCACTGACCCAAAAAGAAGTCTAATCTACTTCTGCCAGATTTAACCAGCAGGCTACTTTTCATGTGTGGACCCAGACCAGGTCTTACGGAGGCTTCCCAGCTAACCAAGCATGTTCAGGACAGACCAAATGCAACATATAACCCACTGGAGAAAGCTGTGCTGCTGCAGGGTTGTCTCCATTCACACTACGCTGTCATTACTTGATTTTGTTTAGTTTTTTTTTGTAAACACGTCTTTTATCTCCTCAGGTGAAGACGTCTGAGTTCTACCGCTACTCCAGGCAGCTGAGGCAGGAGGTAGATACGGCACTAGCCTACTTTCACGATGTCAACCAGCAGCCTCTGGTGGAGACGCGGTCCAACCGCATCCGCTCTGTCCGCCCGCAGACCGCCGTCTTCAGAGGAATGATCGGCCACAGCATGGTCAACAGCAAAATCCTGCTGCTGCAGCGTCCAAAGGTGGCTACTATTCCAACAGTTCTCATTCCCGCACCGTGCCATGTGGTGCCTTCTGTGGTTGGGCGAGTCCAGTGGTTCACTCAGTCACATCGCTTCACAGATGCTTATATCAGTAGTCTGTGTTTTCTCAGGTGTGGTGGGAGCTGGAGGGACCTCAGGTGCCACTGAGACCAGACTGCCTGGCTATCGTCAACAACTTTGCCTTCCTGCTGGGCGGAGAGGAGCTGGGGCCCGACGGGGAATTTCACGCCTCCTCCAAAGTTTACCGCTACGACCCTCGGCAGAACTCGTGGCTGCGCATGGCGGACATGTCTGTGCCGAGGTGGGTGGAGCCTGAAATTCCAGCAACATATAGATATATAACACATAGATATATCTATTTAAATCTGATTTCTTTAATGTTGGAAGTTTATGATTTAGTGTTATGTTTTGGGGTTTTTAAGGAGATGCAGATGCTCAAAGACTCCTCGCTAACCTTTATTTTATTATTCTATAATGACAGAATTTTCATTGTGTTTGCTGTTTGCAGGTCAGAGTTTGCAGTCGGCGTCATTGGAAAGTTTATTTATGCAGTAGCGGGTCGCACACGAGACGAAACCTTCTACTCCACAGAGCGATACGACATCTCAGAGGACCGCTGGGAGTTTGTGGACCCGTATCCTGTTAACAAGTATGGTCACGAGGGAACAGTCCTTAACGGGAAATTGTACATCACAGGGGGCATCACCTCCTCCTCCACCTCCAAACAAGTGTGTGTGTTCGATCCAGGCCGGGAGGCAGGCGTCGGGGGTGGAGGAGGGAGCTCGGGGGGCTCAGACTCACACAGGACACGTGCCGGTCGAGGCCCGCTGCTGCCCGGCACTCATGCCAGCTGCTGGGAAAACAAATCCAAAATGAACTACGCACGTTGCTTCCACAAGATGATCTCCCACAACGGGAAGCTGTACGTGTTCGGAGGTGTGTGCGTGATCCTGCGGGCTTCCTTCGAGTCACAGGGCTGCCCGTCCACAGAGGTGTACGACCCAGAGACGGACGAGTGGACCATCCTCGCCTCCATGCCCATCGGGCGCAGCGGCCACGGCGTGGCAGTGTTGGACAGACAGATCATGGTGCTGGGTGGGCTGTGTTACAACGGCCACTACAGTGACTCCATCCTCACCTTCGACCCTGACGAAAACAAGTGGAAGGAGGACGAGTATCCCAGAATGCCTTGCAAACTGGACGGTCTGCAGGTGTGCAGTCTGCATTTCCCAGAGTATGTGCTAGAGCACGTCAGACGCTGCAGCTGAGGTCTGCTCCCCAACAAGCCTCCTTTTATAGAAATAGGAAATGACTGTTGAAGGACTGAAGAATCCCGCTGGGGGGGATCAGGTGTGAACAGACTACGGATGTTCAGGCTTTTAATGTAGAGACCAGCATTTACCTGAAGGTGAGGATAAGTCGGCTGGGGCCATAGTTGCTCTTCTCAATGAAGGCAATGGAAGCGTGTTGTGGTGAGACGTCGCGTTAAGTCACCTTGAACATTTCAGAATTAGCTTTCTCAGAAATTTAAGAGAGTTGGTGTTGGAGATAAAAAGGGTTTCATTCTGCTCATTTATGTTTGTGGTCGATTTCCTTTTCTACTCACCTTTTGTATTCGGACTGTCCAGTCAGGCTTACTGCAGAAACGCGCTGGAAGCGTCAAAGTCATGCGTCTATGGTAATTCAACTAAATCTGGTTTGAATCGGTTTCTCCAGCTGTTTCCTGTTGAAATATGTTATTTAGAAATACATCAGTGAAAAGCAACACTGCTTCACTCAAAAGCTAGCTCATATGAAGGATGTAAAGGCTAGATAATGTAGTCAGTCTGGTATGTGAGCAAAACATCACACTATAACACTGTAGTGTAAGCAATTTTCTCCAAATATGCAACACAGATAATGGAAAACCAAAAATACATGCTTATAGTAGTGTTGCTACAGATGCTGCTGATGCTTTAGTCAGCAAACAGTCACTGATTTTAGTTTTCGCTTCCAGTGCGTTCCAGCTTTCAGTCCTAATTCTGCTCTTTGCTTCCAGTTATTCACAATACTGGGCTCATGTTAACACATCAAGTTTTTGTGCCCCCATGTTTTGTCAGTTTGAGGGTTAGTGTGTATTTAAAATGACACACTAAATCACCGGTGGCTTTGCCTTCATTCATTAACCATGATGTTGACTCTATAACTTGGGAAAGAAAGTTCTTTGTCTTGGAGCAGCAGTGCTTTGGTCGTTCTTGTCTACGTTCTCTGCAATCTCTACTGATTTTTAATCCAAACTCACTTGGACCTCATGCAAGAATATTCTCATGGAGTGAAGGAAATTGGGAATGTAAAGCCATTAGCAAATGGTTAAATTGTAGGTAAACATAGATAGAAATAATGTTTTTTATTTTAAATTTGAACTGCACCAGCATTGAAGAAAAACTTTCTACCAGATGTATCTTGATTGATGATTTGACCTTTAATTTGCAATGAAAAAGATGGTTTCTGTCCCAGTTATATAGCTTATTTAAAAACCTATCAGTATAAAGCACTGGTCTACAGCTGTACTGGATACTATACTGGATTTTGTGATGCAATGCAAGTTAATAAGAGGAAATGCGTTTGACTGAAATGTAGATATTATTGTTAGCTGTAGTTAAGGTCCTTTTTATTTCGTCTTCAACATGAACAAACTTATTTAGCTGCTATTCCTTTAATTTCCCTGGAATAATGAGACAAACCTAGCTAAAGATTACTTTCACAGCTAGCTTAGCTTCTATGGCAGCTAGCTTTCGCTTGACTTGGACAGTGGGCCAGAATACATAACTTTGCAGTCCAGTTGTGTTTCTTTGTCCTAAAATGCATTACATGTATGTTAATTCAAAATTAATACATAAAATTAGTGAAGTAGTTATTAAATCACCACAACATCCACAAAACAAACAAAAATATTGTTGATCAGGAAAGTTAGCTAGCATTAGCAGACATAGCATTTTCTTATTTATTCTCTATCTACATTTTTGTATTGCTTTCTTATTTCATTATGTGGTGCGGAAAATATTTTCTTAATAAACCCATTTTCTTATTTCTATATTTTATTTATATATATTATTAATTATTATATCATTTAAAAAGGGAACTCAATGGTTGCTATAACTAGCTTTTACCCAAACTAGGTACAGCTTATATTCCCCTTTTATTTGATTAAACCTTTATAACGTTTCCTATATAGGTGTCTTTACAATAATGACTGTTTATAAAACTTAAAAAATATTCTGCAGCATTTTAGAAATCTATAGAGCAGCAGATTAGATACATTTAGATGTAGAAGCTCAGCTGTTCAGATCAAGTACTTGCTTAAGTGGGCCATGTGCAAAAATCGATGACTTGAAGGTAAGCGCATCATTTTATTGCTCCAGTAACAATCACATGCGTGAATGTAGTTTTGCTAGAATATTTGAGTCCCCCATATTGGGATAAATCTGTCCTTGGGCCTTTAATGGCAAGTCTGGATCCCGCCCATGAGATTTGTTCTCAACTCAAAAGAGAAAGGGAAACAAATATTTATTTATTTTTTGCTAATGTCTTCCTATAAAATGTTCTTGCTTGAGGCCCATACTTCTAAACCAGTTTTCATACGTTCATCTCTACAGCCAAGTTCTGTGTGTTTGTACTTTACAATCAATGGAGCTCAGTGTAACCAAAACCTTTTTGCTGTAAATGACTCAAAACTTTGACCAGACAGTGTTTGATTTTGTTTTCCCAGTACATCCCCAGCTTATGTGGTAAGATGTGTTGATTTCAGACACTGACAAATCACTTGAAGCTCAGTTATTTATAAAATGCAAACACTCTTCTCATACAATATAGCTTGCACATTTCAGCAGTCAGATGCCTTGATCCAGCAGCCTAGCAAGCGTGTTCGATGACCAGCTCTGTGTGTATTTTTTGTTTTATTATTTAAGCCAACTGTGAAAGGGCTAGAACACATACGATGCAGTTCTGTCAGCTGCATATTTAAGTTATTTATTTTCTGAGGTATTGCTTTTCACCAAGCTATGCAGTAAAAGTAGTAGGATTATTTATTATGATGAGAATTTCATTGTGAATTGTATTGTCAAAAATGTCTTCTTTACGTCTTTTGCTGTATGTCCTCTCTGCCCCAGCAGCACTGCATGTGGATTATGAGTGGATGCTTTAACAGTTTTCTGCTGGTTTAACATGTTGATGGATCAGTGGTTTCAGCGGAGCTCAAAAGTCTAAATGAAGGCACACTTTAGTACAACTTCAAATTAATTTTATATAGTCTGCTGTAATTGTGCATTTTCCTGAATGCTAATTCCCATTTAGCAGATTTTAAATTCAAAAGATGCAGAGTTCACTTCACCACTACCCATGAAAGCAATCTGGTATTATCCGCTCCTTTTAATCCACAAACTGTCTACTGTTCACACTACCTTACGCTGCAGCATTACAGCATTCGTGCACTATCACGTTGGTTTGAGGAAATCGTTCAAAATCTGTCTGGCACTGACTGAAATCTTTCATACATTTTTTTTTCCCTCTGCATTATCAAGTTGTGTAGTGTGAACCAATAATAATCTGTGTATTTTAGGGGGAAGGTGCTTCAAAGAGGTTCAGTTTTGCAGTTTTGCATTCATAAATAAAATCTTATAGAGGCTGGCTAAAGTAGTGTTTTCAAAATCCTGACAATATAATTCAAGTCAAATGAGCAGTTGCAGACACTAAATTTCAGGAAACAAACTTATAAATAAATTGAATTCCTGTCATTTGGTAAAAACGTCTTTTAGCAGGAGTGTCACCTGGACTAGCATAATTTATTTACAACTTGCTGATCAAACAGAAAAAAACACCTTCAAGTGTTCTCTCCTAATTTCCTCATTTGTATTGTTAAAATCTACATTTTTTTTATTTTTAGTTTCCAAACATTTCCAAACACTGTCACTTTTCTTTACACTGTTAATTAAGAGAGGCAGCGCTGATTGGGGAGACAAATGTCTTATGTATCACTGTTCTGCAGCTCATATGTGCCATGCTGCAGTCCACCTGCTGCTCCTCTTCATCCTCCTCTCATGTTGCTGTTCAGAGAAGAAACATGTAATCAATAAAATTCTTGTGTCCCAGTCTGAGGCACATAAAGTCATAGCGCAGCATCCCTTAGTCCGCCAGTCGTCAGTAGGAAAACTGAATAGAGGATTAAAAGAAAAAAATATACCTTGCTACAATGACTGTATCAGAAAAAGAAAGTAAAATCAGATTAACATATCTTATAATCTGAGTAGAAACTCTTTGGAAATAATTTGTAACTTCTTTCCAGAAATAAATGTTCATATTGGTCAACTTTCAGCTGTCTACCTGAGTGCTTTTTTTGTCTGATTTTTCTTTTTCTTTTCGGTGTACTAATATTTTTAAATATATATTGATGTATCCCACATTCATGCAGTGTTAAGGAATGAACTTTAATATATTTTTAATTGAAAATTTGATGTTCCTTTTTTTTTTCTTCAGTCCCCAAAATAGTATTTAAACAGAAAGTACAGTTCATACTGACAATTATTAATTACTGAATTTAATTTTATGCTAATAAATACATTTTTAGCAGGACTATTTCGTAGTGATATCTAGATGTTTGGTTAAGTTTCCAAACATGGTGGTTAAAGAAATTTGGGCGATCAAGAGTTTAACACAAGTGAGACGAAAAAAAAAGGGGAAAGGTACACTAGCTGCACTTAGAAAAAGATAAAGTGTCTTTGTCAGAAAGCTTCCCAATTAATCCCTGTTTTTACTTCCTAATCCTATAGATACGAAACTCGTTTTAACAGCTTTACTCATTTGACTTTTTACATTTTCTCAAATGTTACTTTAGTTTCCGTTTGGATTTTCTTTAGATGAAACGCGCATGCGTCATTCCTGCCATTCCTTTAGCTTGCCGTAGAAAAGCGAAAGTTGCCTGACATGTCATATGTGAAGCTGGTAACTCGTTATCTACATTCACTATTTTATTAATTCTGTAAATCATACATATAGAATATCTGGTTCTCATTCAATGGAAATGACATTTTTATTGCAGACCTAGCTCAAAGAGTTCGTCAAACGCTAGTAATTTAGTCATCTGAATGTAGCATGTTGCTAGGTGAAACCGCTAGCATGTGTTTAACAGGCCTCGTCACTTGGAGAGTTTAGTTCAAAAGCATTGATGTGTCTTTTCCCTAATGTATTTAGTTTGAGTTATTTTGACGGATAATGTGATTGATATTCCGAAAGTATTACGGGCTTTACTTGACGACTGAGCGATGTGTTTATGTAAGTCCTGCCGGTTTTCCGCCAGGTGTCGCTGTGCGCTGCGGCTCCGGGTCTGGCGAGCCTGATGAGTGGCTCGGTGTTTGCAGCCAGCGAGAGCAAGAAGAAAAGCATCCAGCCAGCCCTGAGCATCGATGAGGTGGGTCAAAAATACTTAGGGGTGAAATTAGAGTCCAACTACAAAAGGCTTCTGTTTTTTCCCTCTGTTTCAGTTGTTATTGATCCTCTTTACATGTCTTTATGTTAGATAAATGTCTCACTTGATAGCTCGTGAGAAGGTTGGGGGAGTCCTGCCAAATCCTAAATGAAACAGGGAATTCACAAACCTTAAAAAAACACAATTATTACCACACAAATACAGTAATACAACACAAAATAACCGATAAAGTGAGTAAACAGTCACAAAGTCACAAATTGGCTAAAAACAATTACAGAATAAGCAGAGAGATGCACTGATACAAAATAACAAAACCAGCAGAAGCTACATTTAATCACCCTGAAAATCTGCAGCAGCTCTTGGTTGTTTTATTAATACCATTAGATTTGATCGTCGTGTTCATTTAAAAAGCAACACATTGCTGTTTGTTTCAGCTGCCATCCCTGTACACCACCCCTGAACCCAAGCCCCAGTATGTGGAGCCGGAGGCAGGGCAGCTGGAGCAGAGTGTTGCATCTCTGAGGAAGTGGGCTGAACCGTATACAAACCAGTGTCAGGTAATAATAATAATAAATAATAATAGATACTTTATTAATCCCCGGAGGGAAATTCAATTTTCCAGTACAGCCAAGAGCAACAGGTAGTGACTGTTCTGAGGTGCAGCCAGCGTATCGCAGCGCTCCTTCTACATGTGTGTCACTTTATATCATAATCCTACATTTGAGATGGATTCTGTGTAAAACATACTCACGACTTCTTTGAACTAATACAAGTATTTTCAGTAAGACTTGTAAGAAATCTGTTTTTAATCTGTTTTCTAAGTTTATTCATTTCTTTGAGCATTAAATATATGATGGCTAAATTTTCTCTGATTTCTCCGCATTCATTTTGTTTTTAATTTTTCTCTTTGAGAACATTTTAAAACTTTTTTTGTCTTTTCCTCTGTTGTTTTTTTTCCCTTTTTTATTACCTGCAGCAAACTTTCCAGGCCGGCGTGGAGAAACTTGAGGTGAGTCCTGATCAAGGCAAGGCAAGGCAAGTTTATTTGTATAGCACATTTCAAGTACATGACAATTCAAGGTGCTTTACATACAAACTTTAGAAACATTACAGCAAGGTGCAGAAAGCAATAAAAAGAATTTAAAAACAAAGTAAAATCACAAAATCAGAAAATT
>JBAMHX010000020.1:1899443-1909608 GCA_037177515.1 Pseudomugil tenellus
ACAGTTATTTTTTTCTCTTGCATAATTTTATTAAAGCTCACTTTACAGTTACTTTTTTCTCTTGCATAATTTTGTTAAAACTCACTTTACAGTTAATTTTTTGTATTACTTGTTTGTCTATTATTGACAACCCATTATTGTCTCTTTCTGGGAGAATTATGACAATATAGGTATTTGTTTTTATTCCTTTTCCATATGTGAAGAATCAGCTTATCGTAAGTGGAACTGGTAGTAATATCAAATTCAGTTTGGCAGGGGAATACACTCGGTGTAAACCTGTCAGCAGAAGAGCAAGGCCATAAAACGACCAGCACTTTCATTTGCATCATCGTGTGGCTTAATGATAAATAACTGCAGATGTGTGTTTTTCCCCTCAAGTATGAAATAAAAAGTACTTCTCAACCATCATTGACACAGCTTATTTGGTATTCTGATAAAGTCAAACTAACAGTAAAAAAAGAGGAAATCTAAGCAAGCAAACATTAGTTGTGAGCAAAAAAAAAACACATTCAGCTGCTGTTTTTAATTTCCGTTTTTTTCTCCAAAACCCCAGTTTTTAGTGCTGCCCAACCTACTGAAAAAAGGGGTCTATGTTTCTAAAATACACCCCCCCCCCCCCATTTTATTCTAAAAACACTCTGTGTGTACAAGATGTCTAAAGAAATTTAAATTTTCCTCATAAGTAAAAAAATATGCTCATAAAAAGATAGATACAGTTCTTTTGCATGTTCATATATTATCTCTTTAAAAATATTGTGATATTTAAGCTTATATAGGAGATTTGGTTGATGCTGATGTCTTTTTAGGCTTCAGTCAGTTTGGATCATAAAAACATCTGGATTTTTTTTTATTTTCTGTTTCAGAATTTAGGTTGTTTGGATTCATTTTGTGTTTTTTTTGCTTGACTAGTAAAAGTTTGCTGTCTATAGCTCAGACAGATGCTCACACTTTTAACTGCAATAAGCTCACGGTCCGTTCAGTAAATGCGATAAGTACCTGTCCAGTCCTGTAGCTCCACATCAGCCCTCCACCACCATGCACAACATGATGTTTGAGGTGGTACATTTTATTCACGTGATTCTGTGAGCAAACATCTCCCGTCTGGTCTCTGCTTTCCAAACAACAATGTTCCAGAAGTCTTTGTTTGTTTTTCTCCAGTCAATCCACACAGATTCAGTGTTTTTCTAACTCTCCTGTACAGTCTGAGGGGAAAAAAAAAAATCTTCCTCCACGTGTTAGATGTTGAAAGTGTCCGCCTTGTGCCACAGGAAGCGTGCGCTGCCGGCATCGAGGCCGCCATCAACTCCTCTGATCATCTGATCACAGCCTACCGCGCCCACGGATACACGTACACCCGCGGCGTGTCTGTTAGAGAGATCCTGGCCGAGCTCACCGGTCGTAAAGGGGGCGTGGCCAAAGGGAAGGGAGGATCTATGCACATGTACGCGCCACATTTCTACGGTGGCAACGGCATCGTTGGCGCGCAGGTAAGCGGAAACGCTCCAGCTTTGGCACGTGGTTGCTGCTGCTTTCATTTAACGGATCTTGTCTGTCCAGGTGCCTTTGGGTGCAGGTATCGCTCTAGCCTGTCAGTACCGAGGCAACAATCAGGTGTGTGTCACGCTCTATGGAGACGGAGCGGCCAATCAGGTGAGCTGCAGGCCAGGACTCATCGTTTCAATGTTTGATCTTTTATAAGGGACATAAGTAATTAATTTAAAGGAGTTTGAAGCTACTGATGGGAGTAATGGTTTAATAAAGACAGAATAAAACCCATAAATCTGTTTTTCTATCAGGTAAAACGGGTGTATGAGTGTGTTTGAAGATTTAAATGGTAAACAGGATGTGCTGTTCTGTCTCATCCAATCAGGGCCAGCTGTTTGAGACTTTCAACATGGCCGCTTTATGGAAGCTGCCTTGCATCTTCATCTGTGAGAACAACAAGTACGGCATGGGGACGTCGGTGGAGAGGGCAGCAGCCAGCACCGACTACTACAAGAGAGGAGACTTCATTCCGGGACTCAGGGTGAGACGCAACTTTTAGACAAATGTTTGTGGAGTTGAAAGCGCTGGTCAAGCTTTGGCGGTCTCGGGCATCAGCCGCAGTGTGCCTGCGGGCTATACGCTGCAGCCGGCCTGTGCAGACCCAGACTAGAACAGGAGGTGGCGGATGGCCCGTCCTGGCAGTTGCAGGTGTGAGCGTGCACGCAGCTGCCTCACGCTCATGTATGATACTGCACACAAAGCGCCGAGCAGGCAGGAAGTTGGACGTAGCTCCGATTTTACCCGCAACAGCGTGAACACCGTGTGATGGGGTTCTTGTCCTCTGCAGGTGGACGGGATGGACGTCCTGTGTGTCAGGGAGGCCGCAAAGTTTGCTGCAGATTACTGCAGATCTGGGAAGGTGAGCTGAAGTTTGACAAGTTAAAACACTTTTCAGAATATTTGACTGCTTTTTTACTTATTGATTGATTAATTTCTGAACATTAAAACAGTCCAAAGGATATCATGCAAAAGTAAAACACTTATTTCCAGCGTGGTCCTTGGTGTTAAGACAGAAGGGGAAAGAATGCTGCCCTCAAAAACAAAAGACACAAAAACAATTTACAAAATAACTCTTAAAAACAAAACTGTGGACTTGCTGTCTGATAAAAGTGTACGTTTGTCACTTTCACAGATTCATTTAAGTCTCACTCTGTCATGATCTGGCAACCTGTCCAGGTGAACCTGCCTGTTGTCTGCAAACAGCTGGGATATGAAGTCGTATAGAAACTGGATGAAATCTTCTGTTTCGGATTCTCAGCTTTGGTCATATTTTCTCCTTTTATCTCATTACTGTCGTAGTGAAGACATTCTGGGAAACATTGAAGCATTTTTAGGCGAGTAATGTAAATAAACATGGTTTCTACAGGAAGCTGGGGTCCTTTTTAAGCAGCATTACTGAACTTTAGCAGATTTTCACACCTAAAGGCCTCTAATGACGGCTAATTCGGCCCCGTCTTGTTCAGTCCTCTACGGACAGAAGAATTTTTTTTTATTATTATTATTATTATTATTATTATTAATATTCAGATCCCCATTAGCTTCCACCACAGTGGTTGCTAACCTTCCTGGGGTCAACATAAAATAATAAACAAACATGAAACATACATTCATACAATCAATCTGTGTTACAAGGTTTTAAAACAGACAGCCTTAACTCATCAGTAGCAAAATAAAGCCACTTGAGAAAAGTTACAGTATCCGGTTTACAAAAATAAACATTAATATATTGAACATGGAGATGAAATCCCTTTGTGTGGATCCAACATCAGTCTCAGTGATTTTTTTTAAAACTATATTTACCCTTAGTGCTTTTTATTTTAATCGGTAAGGAATGCCAATGACTAAGGCTTCTATAGAGGACTGTCTTATTCATTTGATTTGTTTTAGGTTGTGGGAGGTCGAAGCTGCCTTTACCGACCTGTCTAGTTTTATGACTATGCTTTGAGCCCATCTGAGTTAGCATTTCTGAAAAAAAACTAGGCTTACACTCAACAATTGCATTACGAGCAAACATAGCAAGACAGGATCCTATTTTAGCCTCAATAATTAGCCATGATAAACTATTATGCATCTTCATGACAGAAGAAATCTTATCTGTTTACTTTCTCTGTTCTTTTCCTTCACATTTTAATGATTTCCTTTGCTTAATCGCCGTGCGCGTCAGGAACGTCCACAGTGGTAGCATAAAGTAGCTGTTATGTGATGCTGGAAAAGTGGGAAGTTAGCATAGTGACGCTGTCGGGCAGCAACAGCTCCATAAATGTACCTATTAAAAAAAAAAAAAAACAACAGTTTGCCATCTAAAGGAGTCGGAGGCGCAAAGTTTTAAGGTTGAAAACTTTATGTAGTGTTTGTTTTATGGCATTTTATATGGTTTATGTTTATGTATTAGTCAAAATATCTGATGTGAGAAGATTCTGTTTGTGTTCCAAAGAGACGCTGGTGGTTTTCTGCTGAATAAAAAGCCAACAGAGTTAAAGTCTGTCCACAAAAAGGATAGAAGCTGCAGCGTTAATGATTATGTGACTAGTTAATGATTCATTTTGGTTTGGTGGGTGGAATAAGCTCTACAGGAAGCTGTGTGTACATAAAGGTGAATGCAAACACGTATCTCAGCTTGCGCAGCTTCCGCCTGCTTTCATTTTGGAAATAATGATATCTGCTATTTTACTGAGTTTGTAGCTGCAGAAATGACCGGCTGTTTCTTTCAGGGTCCCATTGTGATGGAGCTGCAGACCTATCGTTACCACGGACACAGCATGAGCGACCCTGGAGTCAGGTAAGTGATGGGGAACGCTGAGCTCTGGGTCGCGTTCAGGAAGAAAATCTCTCCTCTACATGTCCCAAATTGCTACTCTGACACGTTTATTCTGCCGTGTAACATCCTGCAGCTATCGCACTCGCGAGGAGATTCAGGAGGTTCGCAGCAAGAGTGACCCCATCTCTCTGCTGAAGGAGCGCATGCTTAGCAACAACATGGCGTCTGCGGAAGAATTTAAGGTGAGAAGACGTGATGAAGGTGAACACACCACTACGGCAGCATTTAGGCTTTCACTTTTCTCATTCTGCACTTTGCTGTTTCTCTTCAGTTTTAGCAGAAAAATAAAGACGTGTGTGGTTGTTGTTTTTCATCTGAGCACATTTTCAGGGCACCGCTCACCCGTTTAGCTGTTGTGCTCATTCCACAGAAGCGCTCATTTCTATCTTGTACTATTAATAAAGAAAAAATCTCCCTTTACGACAGTGTTTTTTTTTTTTTTTGTGTAGTGTTGGAAACGTGTTTTATAAATAAAGTTTACACTGGAGTTGATGGGAGTTCTGTCTGTCCTGTCAGGAAATGGACTCTGAGATCCGTAAGGAGGTGGAAGACGCGGCCCAGTTTGCAACCTCCGATCCAGAGCCACCGCTGGATGAGCTCTGCAACCACATCTTCTACAACAACCCGCCACTAGAAGTCCGCGGGACGCACCCCTGGTCCAAACTAAAGTCTGTCAGCTAGGCTCGACCCTGCCAGACACTCGGACGCTCCAGAGTCCTTACTGAACTAAAAATGGCTGCTTCACCACACCCTTGACTTTAGATCTCAGCACCTTAATGGGACTCAGTTTTTACCTGAAACCTGCCAGTATTATTTATTTATTTATAGTATTATATAGAACTATATGTTATTATTCCTGCTGAAAGTCTGAGCAGTCTGTATGTTTTATTATGTAGTCGTCGTTTGAAAGTGAAAATGACAGAATCCACAGTTTAAATGACAGATGCTAGACTCTGCAGGGCTGTGCGATGGCACAAAACTAATGTTTCACTTCTTTATTGTGGGTTTTTATGTATGACAGGTTCATTATATCATCATGTTTACCTGAAATTTTGAAAGTGTATTTAAAAAACCAGCAAATTTCTGTTACTCCAAGCCACTTGAGCTGAAATGTTGGAGTACATATTTGCATAGTTGTATGATTTTTTTTTTCAGACGGGAACAAATTCAACGTACCACATGTAAGTAATAAGTTTATGAAGCAACAAAGCAAAGCAGTTTGATTTTCTGCCAACTTCGCAGCATCACCTGGACTCCACTTTCTGCTGAAAATGGTTTCTCCTCTCAGCTCGGCTTAATTTTGTGCAATATAAAACATTTATGGGAGATGTTGAAATGGGGACTATTTTCTTACAGAATCTGGTTTGGAAAACCAGATGTGGAGAAGATATTTCTAGGTTATTTTCTGATATTTTACATGTTCAGGGTGGGTTTTATAAGGATGTACAGAATAAAGCTTTTTTTTTTTTTAGCCAGTTGCAGTACAGCCCAACACTAACGTCATCCCTCCCCCTGATTCCAACAAAGCAAATCCCAACATCCCAGCAGAAATCCTGCTGCTTCACTGCTGAATGAAAATGAATTGCTCTCCTGTGCTGGAAAATAAAGTGCAGGAGTGCTGACTTAACTTGGTGATTTTTGGACATGCTTCATATATTTGTACAGAAACTTTTACTATTTCACTGGTAAATAAACATGGCCACTGACATTGTAAAACTCAATGTACAATAAATTATTTGAGAATTTCTTTCTGTAGTTTGAATATTGGTTTAAATTCCAACAATGTCAGTAAATATAATAAGCACATTAAACCCCCCCACCTACTTCCAGAAGAAAAACTCCAATTATTTTACAAGTTTAAGGCAAGAAATGGTGTAAAATGGAACTTCGTGAGCTGTAGGTTCCATAGTTTACCAGCAGATGTCGCTATAAGGCCAGAAAACTCAACTTGAAACGGATCATTTTTCAGTATCAACAAATAAAGAAGCAATTTATTGACATTTTTTATTATATAAGGAAAATTCTAGTGTCAAGGGACATGTAAGGAGAGAAACTTGTCCCGGGTATTTTCATCGTATTAGCCGTAGTTGTCCCAATTGAAATATAAAAACAATCAAATGAGTGAAATAATTGTTTAAAAAAACCCTAAATGAAAAAGAAAATATGAAAGTTAGAATAAAAAGTAATAGTTTTATTTGAGCTTTCTTGCAATAATTAAACTTTTTATTTCAGGGGATAATAAAATCATAAGTTGCAACAAAAACAATTACTCTGATGACGAATAACTGAGATCCTGAGAAAAATCCCTTTGGCTTGTTTTCTTTAACTGGATTTAAACATAATTTCCAACATGTTTTAGAAAAAAAGTTAAAGTATTTTCGGGAATTGGTGTCCCTTCTTTGAAAGCAGTTTGAAATGCAAGTATGCAAAGAGGCAGGGAGATGATGAAACGGCGTAAAGGGCCCCAGGATTTGGCACCAGGATGGGACTCCACACTGTGAAGCTTCAGCTGCTCTACATGTGGGAACTGGAAGTTTCAGAGGTTTTTCATAGAAACAATAAGGATTAATCTCCTCTGACACATTGTTTTAAAGAAGTAGAAACAGTTGTGTTGTTACATAAACAGTTTTAGTGGTTTAAAAGAAAAACAACACCAGATGTTTATCGTTCTTTTCATTATCTTAAAATATAATCATCTTAATTGAAAAGTGGTGGATTCTAGTGTGTTTAAATGTTTTTCTTACATATATTTATAGTTTTAAGTGTTTTTGTTTTCATATGTATGTCTCTAAAAGGTATTTGTAGTATTTATTTGGTTATTCAGCATCAATCATTGATGTTTTCTTTGCATGCGGCTGTTTTACATCTTAACATTTGTGACTATGTGTAAGTTTGTGTTTTGCATGACTTTCATGCAATTAAGCTTAAAAACTGCAGTATTTGTGTTTCTTTCCCATCATCTTGTATTTGTTTGGGTTCATGTCCATGGCAGTGGTGACTGTATGCATCCTGTCATTGGTGTGTATTTAAAGGCATTATTTTCTACCGGCTTGTGGTCAGTCTGTTTTTAGATGCTTTGCATATATATGCATTGGTTTTTATCTGTTTTGAGGTTTTCCTGCATCTTTCCGAGGTTGTTCAGTCATTCACATTGTGGTCCTCTTGTGCTTGTTTTGCCTGTTGAGTAGAATAGTTTCCACTCTAATATGTGGTTTATTTTATATTTCTGTGGTTGTGTTCACTGGTCTGCATCCCTGGGATATCTATTAACCCATTTTGTCTTATTTTCATCTTTTGTTTAAATAATTTCATGGGCTCATTTAGGTTACGTTTACAGTCTTTGCTGTTATGTTTGTGTCTTTTACAAAACTCTTTAATATATTTGTATTCATTTGGTTTCTAGGTGGTCATTTTACAGTTCTTTTAGCTCACATCTTCATTTTGAGATAGTTTTAGATTCACCTTCCTGTGGCTGAAGCCATAAAAGATGATTTTATTTCTGTTTTTATCATTTGGTGCCTTTTAAAAGTCACTTTAAGGTATGTAACACTCACACTTGACTGTTTTGACATGTTTTTTTATGTTTAGGTAATGTAAGTGTTAAAAAGTATCATTAATGTCACATTTAACTTGTTTAAACACACAAATGAGCAGCTAGAAAACAAACACGTCAGAATAAATACTTCCACTTTTGTTAGAAACCGTTAATTTACTCCGAAATGTTGTAATTCTCCCAAAAAGTCACTAAAACGAAGTGAGTCATTGTGTAGTTTTCCAACATTCCGCAGCAGATACGTGTTGACTAACGTGTTACCTCAGGATGCCGCCTCGTGCTGTGACGCAAGCGTGACGCAGCGGTCTGACGGACAGGTAAGCCGACACCGGCCGCCATATTGGGAAAGAACGGAAGTGAGGGAGAGAGAGGTGGAGTGAATCAGAGAATCAGACAGATTAGTGAAGTCGATCAGTTCCGAGAAAGGGCGTCCTCTTCCCCGGGTTTTTTTTTCTCTCATGCGGGTCTCCTCGGAGGAAGAGGCGGTCTCAGCACCACAACTGGTCCGGAATTAGCTCGGCTCGGTTGGTTCGGTTCCAGCCGACACACAAACGGGACTCTTGGGCTAAAACATTTCTGAAGATTACGATAAGGAGAGGAAGTAAGTGGAAAAGCCAGAAGCAGGGTAGACTGACGGAAGGAGGGAGGAAAACGGAGCAGAAAAGAGGAATAAAAAGAAAAATAAAAGTGGAAGATGCCTCTGGCGCAGCTGGCGGATCCCTGGCAGAAGATGCCGGTGGGGGGTACGGCTGGAGAGGTGAGCATCTTACACACACACACACACACTTTGTTTTGCCCTCATGTCAGCTGAGTGACTTTGAGTTTGTCTGGAGAGCTGCTGTCCCTCCAGAGGATAAAACCCTGCAGCATGCATGCAAACTACTACATACATCCCATTTTATAGCAGCTCAAGCTCCAAAATGTGTTTGCAGTACCACACAAAGTGCACGTGAATTACTCAGAAGTGTCTTACATTTCCATTAGAAGTGGCATAAAGTATTTAAATGTTATTTTATGGTCCAAGAGATGTGTAGAAATCTCATTAGAATTGGTTTCCGTGCTGAAATAAAAGCATTGAGATGCGTAGAAAGTCAGATTTCTAACAACACAACATTAGATTAAATAATTAATTACAGCACTGGCTGCTAAATTAAATTTAATAGAGTTTTATAATATTGAAAAACACAAAGTTCATGTAGAAGCATTAAATTGACCCAAAAGTAAATAAAAACTGTTCAGAAGTAGAATCAAGGATTCTTTATTGTTATTGACATTTATGCGAACAATAAATGTTTCTCCATCAGTGTCTGCATTGCAATAAAAAAACTAATTATAAACACAATGATAATAAAATGTGTGCAATAATTTATAAGTAAAGAAATAAAATCAGATAAAAACTAGTGGTGTGTATCAGGAAGAATCTGGCGATACAATGTGTATTATAATACAGAGCTAGCCATATAATATATTGAAATATAATGTGATTCGATAAACAAGGCGGTAAATTGCAAATTTTCTTTACTAGAATTTAATAGAAAGTAGAAAAAGAAAATTCACATCCTAGTAAATGTCCAAATTACTGAAAAATAAAATAGAAAAAAAATCCCAATTTTATTTAAAAACACTCTTTGTGTACAAGATGAATAAAGAAAATAAAAATCTGCCTCATAAGTAAAAATATGCAAATAAAAAGATCGATGCAGTTCTTTTGCATATCGATATATTGTCTCAAATATTTTCTTCCTAATAAAAACCCAAGTAAAAACCATTCCCTCCTTTTTAGTGAAGACCATTCAGGCTCCTGACAGGTGGCTAAGGGGGGGTGTGAGTGGGGGTGTTAAAGATGGACATAGTCCATTAATAAGCCTTCCAGCCAGTGGAAATAAGCTGCTCTGCTTCCTGCTGGCAGTGCAGCTATCACCAAGAAAACAGGAGACGAGAGTAGAGATTTGTTCAAACATGACTTCAGTATAAAAATAAGCTTATAAGACAAGTCAGACAAGTCGGACAGTCAGTGTTTGGTGTCAACGCATTTTCCGTGAACATGATCCAAACTGCCATAGATGAGTATTCTCGTGTCCAGATGATCCAACACAGCTGGAATAACGTTGAGGATCAGAGACGTTGTCACCATCTTGTTACGGTGGCAGAACGCGTCTTTTCTAGCAGTTTCTTTAAAGGAGAACTTGGCTTTTTTTTTAACCTGGGGTCTGTTGTCATCTTTCCTTCCATACATGTGAGTGATGTAG
>JBAMHX010000020.1:1961406-1972362 GCA_037177515.1 Pseudomugil tenellus
GTTAGGGGCGGGGCTTATAGTTCGAACTCCTGTCTCATGGTGCAAAAAATGCAAAATCAGGTATAGCTCCTTTAATGCTACTATTTACCCACTATCCTTTTAATGATAAATAGTATTAACGTAGATCTTTTTTATGATAAAACTCCGATAAAAAGGCATTTTATTATGGATCATTCATCGTGAATTTACCACACAGAGTCACAGAATAAACCCCAGGGTTTGCAGCTGGATTATAATCCTCCTGGATGGGATATAAATGTTTGGAAAACACTCATATATCAGTATCGGTCACAATTTACCCCACAGAGCTACACACTACGTTACTGAGATGTTGTTCACAATAAAAGCGATGCCGCTCGGCGGTGCCGACAATCCAGCTGAGTTTGAAGGATTTAGCATTTTTACCCCAAATTGGGATATTTTAACTGTTCGTAGTGGCATCTGTGAGGACAGAACAAGCGAACAGGTGACTGTGTCTGCTTAGAAACACACTATTAATCGGTCTGATACATTAGTAGCTCCATGGCATCTGCAGTGTGTTCAGTTTGACAGACACAGAGATAACACAGGAGGAAGATTAAAGGACAAGTTGTGCTTTCATTTTAGATGCATCCAAGCGGTATAAGTAAACAGATTAAGCAAACACTGTCAGAGTCAAATTACGGTAGAAATTACCTGGAAATACAGTCTGAAAACACCTTCTCCAAACATCTTTATTCAAGTTCCGCCCAAATTCTCCCTGAAAAAAACCCCCAAATTATAGTAAAACAACATGATGTCCATGTTTAAGATTATAAGCTTCCAGTTTACCTCTTGCTGTATTTCACACACAGTCAGTTTATCATATCCCACATCTGGGTCATCAGACAGAACCAGATGTGGTTGATGGGAAACAAGGAAGCAGGAACTTTCCCTGTGTGTGAAAAATCGCTGAAAATAAAAATTATAAGAACTTCACCATGTTTGTTTTCAGTTCTGCAAACCTTAATTTGAGATTCATGTTCCAGGGCAAAACTGTGTGCAATGAATCATCCCAGAAGGTTGTCTCTAACCCCTAAACCTGAATACAATATGCACACATTTTAAGTTACTAGTAGTTTAGTTATTTAGCTGCAATTTGCTGCTTTTGCAGACAAAGTAATCGATTGATTTACTAAGTAATCAGATCGGTTCTGCACATGTGCAAAAGGCAGCTGGAGAACGATTAAAGAACAGTCAGAGCTCGCTGAAGTTCAGTCTCTATCAGTAAACCTTGTGTTTCAGAGCCAGTTGAGGGTCTTTTGCTCTAGAAGACACACTTTTCTTGTGGATGACGTCTTCGGAAGTTGTTTTAAAAATCGATTCATTTTCTCAGCCTCCCAAAATTTCACACCTTCACATGAGAAGAGGAGGAAGAAATTCTTGGAATAATGTGAACTCAAGCTATACACCATCTGCTGGCAGAAAGGAATACAACCTGATATAATTAGTCATTTTTTCTTTTTTTTAGTTTTATTTTGCCTTTAATTTTTTTCTGTCTTGTTTACTTTCTATAACTCGTCCCTGTTGAGTCACCAACTCGTCAGCTGTTGCTTGGGTGTCCCTGCAGCCAAAATAGAAACGAAAAAACGAAGACTGTCATGTTTTTTCCTCTTTATTCAATAAATTTAAGAAGTGATTAATGTGTTTTTCATCCGGTGTGTGTTTCCAGTGCGTGACCGGGTCAGGACAAAAATGGAGAGAGACATCCTGGTAGAGGTCAACCATCCCTTCATCGTCAAGCTGCACTATGGTGAGGCAGCCAATAGGAGGCCGCTTCCCTGCGCCAACATCCAATCAGAACTTCTCCTTTTCGCAGGAGCAAACGTTTAAGTTCTTATTTTGGTTCACTTTCTGCAGCGTTCCAGACGGAAGGAAAGCTCTACCTGATCCTGGATTTTCTTAGGGGGGGCGATCTCTTCACGCGTCTCTCTAAAGAGGTAACTCCATTTAAGCACTGATCTGACATCAGTTTACACTCAGGGACCCAAATAAATGATAAAACAACCAGACAGAAGGAGTAAGAATGAGTTATCAAGAGTCAGGAGTAAACGATGGCTGCTGTTTCCGATATAAAGAACATTCCTCTAACTGTGTCCCAGTCACTGATGCAGTCTAGTTACTGTGGCGTAACTGGTCCTGTACTCATTCAGCCTCACCGGAAGACGATCAGAGAAGCGAACCATAATCTGTTTAGCAGAGGTTCACGGCTGCGTCCTAATAACCAAGTTCATAAAAACATTTATCACTGTAATATGTCTGAAATACTCACATTTATTGCTGTTAAACTTGTTATTTTATCAAACAAAATGCATTAACGACTAGCATATAAAAGGTGTTTATCAGAGTAATCCACCTTTTACGGCTTTCTTTTGTTTTTGTTAAAAACCTTTAAAATTGAACCTCAAATATTGTATAAAAACTCAAATCTACATTAGTAATGTTTTGTATTTTTACCTGATATCAATTCACAACATTATCATGTGTGTTGCAAACATAATATCCATGTTTACCCTCAAACCATTTATCATCTAACAAGCAAATACACCACTATTTCCACCAACAGCTGTGGCAAATGTAAATAAAAACATTCATCTCATCGACCCATCATTTATTCCCAATAGAACAGAAATCAGAAATTAAAACTGTTAAAACTTTTACACATCAGTAAAATGTTGGAACAGGATGATGCTTAATTTTGTGCAGCACGCCCTCTTCGTTTAACAGCGTCATGTTTAAAACCTGACCGGCCAGTTGTTGAAATATAAACACAGATGTGTCAGATATAAGTAACTGGAAGCTACAGAATAAAAATTAAAGAATATTTAACATCAATCCAGTTTAAACAAAATGAAAATGTGGAAAATAATCTTCTCCAAACTAATTTAATAAGCTTAAGAGCTTCAAGAGAAGCACATCCGCTATTTTAATTCAAACCATATTTTATTTCATTTAGTAAGTCTGTACTATAAAATATACTCATTTTAATTCAACCCGGAAATCCATAAAGCAACAATGTTTTAGATACTTGTGAAACGCAATGTGTCACATTTTCTTCATTAAATACTTTTAGAACATTTCACAAATCTTCTGCTGACAGTAAGCACCGCGATCACAAGCAGATCCACCAGATAAAAACAGGTTGTGTAACTGCGCTAAATTATCCTTCCAGTCAGGGAACCATGTCAATAACGTTTAAGACACTTGTCATGACAAACATTTGCTCTGGAAAATAAGAACTTTTCAGGTAAAACAAAAGTGATTCCAAAACTTGGCAATGCATAAAAACACTACAGCGTTGTATAAACAAATTATCTTTAATATACTTCCTGTTATTGATTACATCGTGCATGTACTTTGGCTTTTGTTTCTAGTTTTTCTTCTCTTTGGTTTCTTTTATTTGTCTTTTTGTTCAAAAGAAACATGTGATCCATAAAAGAAAACCAGCCTTTGAGGTGTTTGCGTCATTAATATTAAATAAACCACATTTAAATGCTTCCAAGCCAGACGTACTGAATGCGTTTACAGCCTGTTAACTGCGCTTCATGGCGTTTTCATCTAACCATAATTTCTTTATAACGTGCAGGTGATGTTCACAGAGGAAGATGTGAAGTTCTACCTGGCAGAGCTCGCTCTGGCCCTCGATCACCTTCACGGGCTCGGCATTATTTACAGAGACCTCAAGCCTGAGAAGTATGCACATGCGCACACACATGCACACAAAGACCGACTGGTGCTTTTCCGTTTGTTTCACTTATTTATTGCCCGCTTAGTTACAGTTTTGATCCCATAAAAGGTCCAATCAGAATAAACTACGATGATCAAGGGGACGAAGAGTAAACATCTGCATGAAACAGCAGGGAAAAATAACAATGTCTCATTCTGATCGTGTCTGTGGTGGATGTTGTTTCTCTGCATGCGGGAAGCGAATTTCAGGGAAAACTCTGAAAACGCCAACTGCAAAACAGAGAGACTGAAAGAGTTAATGGCTACTGACCATCTGGACAGTGTAAATGTTCAAAATAAAAGGAAAAAACTTCATCTTCTTCTAAATTACTACACGTCAAAAGCATTACGATCATATTACATCTTTCCATCAACTGATCAGATGACCGTATTCTGCATCTGTGTAAACATGTTGGCTAAATCTGTGGTTTCTCTCTGAAAAATGAAATATTTATCCACGTAAATGTAATTATTTAACACATGTAAACTATATAGAAATGTTTTTCGTCTTGTTTCTTCGGTTTACCTTCCTGAAATGTTCTCTACATACTTGCAGAAGAGCAAGCCACAAACGGTCTAATCGTTTCTGCTTTGGCTTCTCCTGCTTCATCACATGTCAAGCATTTCACACCCTCACGTGTTAAACATGCAGCACGTGTTTATGAATATTTAGGTCATAAGTTCAGACGAGAAGGATGGAGCTCCCTGATGCCGCGAGGAAAATGTTCCTTCCAGGAGCCTCATTTGATTCATTTTTCTTTCCGAAAGCTGCAGGGGGCTTAAGATTTTACCTCATTTCATGCTGTTTTTTTCTGCTGGTTTCTCTGAGCTTTTGCAGATCTAGCCTGATACAGCTGTAATAGATTTAAGCAAGTTTTATATTTAATTGTTTTTTTTCTTTCCTTCTCATACTATTTGTGGCTTACATGGCAAATCTTGCCTGTGATGAGTTTTTCTGTAATAGTTTTTTGTGCCATGTGCACAAAAAAATGCTTGTTTTTGCTGCATAAATAAATAAAATAAAAATAAATAAAATAATAATTAAATTTTTAAAAATCAGCACTTCATCATGATTTATGTTACAGAATTTTTTGGTGTCTCTGAAGATATTTTTACCATCAGATTTGTGACAAGATGAGTGATGCATATAGTTACTCTTGGATTAAATAACATTTCTGTTGCAGCATCCTGCTGGATGAAGAGGGACACATCAAGCTGACTGGTGCGTAATATGAGCTCTTTGTGTACTCCCGCTTTGTCAGTGGTGTGTTTTCATGTTTAGTTTTCCGGCTCGTTCCAGTCGTTAATGTCAAGTTGGTCCTGATGTCTCTGTGTTCAGACTTTGGCCTCAGCAAGGAGTCAGTAGACCACGAGAACAAGGCCTACTCCTTCTGTGGGACGGTGGAGTACATGGCTCCTGAGGTGGTGAACAGGCGAGGGCACACGCACAGTGCCGACTGGTGGTCGTACGGCGTGCTCATGGTGAGGAGCTGCTGCTGGAAGCTAACCTGCTAACTCCTACTGTTTGTGTTCAGGGCTCGCCCACCTCAGTAATCAGATTACAGTGAAGCTTAGTGGTTTTATTAAGTCTCCATTTTTCTAATCATAATCTAATATCTAATATAATATTGTAACCCTTATCACCACGTGCATGCTTGCAACCTAAAAAAATCATTTTCAAAACTTTATTTGCACCTGTTTCCATAACAACCAGGAAAACTTGAACAGAGATCCAAACTCTTATGATGCGAAGTCTCGGACAGGTGTGTGGTGCTAAATGGAAGAAAAACCTACAACTTAAAGTTTTGTCCTCTCTGGGAAAACTGTGTTTTTGGGGTTTTGTTTTACATTTTATGGGATTTATTTGCTTCACGTTATGGTCAACGTGTGTCCGTGAGGTACACCACGTTCTACCAGTGTGGATTAAGTCTTCATTTCCTCCCGTAGCTTCATGCACTTCTAAACTTTTCATAATGTTGTGAAAATGTTTCGATTTTGTAGACATGCACATTTAATTTTGATCAATTTACATGTTGAACACACATCTCTTCAAATTTGCTAGTTCATCATAACATCCACACAGCTATAATCACTGTTTTATGTATTTTAATGTATTTTATATTTGGTTTAATTGATTTGTTAGTGTTTTTACTGTCCGGTGACCTTAAGTGTAAGAAAGGCGACTATAAATAAAATGTATTATTATTATTTTTTTTATAATTATTTTTATTTATTATTATTATTATTATTATTGTTGTTATTGTTATTATTATTATTATTGTTGTTGTTATTATTATTATTGTTATTATTATTATTATTATTATGTTATTATGTTCATGCTGACGTGAGCATTCAGTCTGAGCAAAAACCTGCAGAAGCTTCTTTTATTTCATATCATTGTGTCATCTCGAAATGAGAAGTTTATTAGTTTATTTCAGGATAAAGATAGAAAGCATCACTTTTATGAAACGCAACAAATTGACCTGGGATCTGTGGAAATGGATCCCTGATTGTGTGGGTGTCCATAACTGGGTCAAGCCAGAAATGAGTTGTTCTGTTTTGCTGTATTATTAGAACGGAGCATCTTATTATACTGGACAAAGATGAGGTTGACCAGCTCCCACATATCTGCTTCTGGCAGAGCTTCTTACATAAATCATGATGTAATAACGAAGAGATCAGACAAATGTTTGCTGTCTGAC
This sequence comes from Pseudomugil tenellus, assembly GCA_037177515.1. Classification (NCBI taxonomy): domain Eukaryota; kingdom Metazoa; phylum Chordata; class Actinopteri; order Atheriniformes; family Pseudomugilidae; genus Pseudomugil; species Pseudomugil tenellus. Next base: position 1,967,853 of record JBAMHX010000020.1, read on the forward strand.
ATTTACAGTTTTATGAGGCTCTCCACGCATATTAATATGGCACCTCTGACAACTGGTGACCATAAACCTGCTTAGTTTTCTCATCAATACCAAGTCATGAACTTATTTCTACAAGAAATTGATCTTAATAGTTTCCAGAATGGTTGTTTCGTAGTTCTGAGGCGTAATACACTGTATTACGTTTTAATATCAGACTTCGCTCATCAGGTTTTCTGCAACACTGAGGAGTAAAAATGTGTCTAAAGAAAAACCAGTTTAACAAACACAAATTCTCATCATGACACTTTCCTCTTCCTCAGTTTGAGATGCTGACGGGAACCCTGCCGTTTCAAGGCAAAGACCGGAAAGAGACGATGACCATGATCCTCAAGTGAGACACTTTATACTGCCTGCACACTGCATCCAATCTCCTCTTAACAGCTTTTATTCTAGCATCTGAGAAGAGACGGAGAGAGAAAGTATGAGAGGCTGAGGCAGCCCAGGGGAGAATCAGGGATTTATATTAATGGAGACACTCGGGAGGAAGAGGATGATGAGGACTGGGTGGATAGAGCTGAGATAAATTCACTCACACTGCACTAATAGAGATGATAAAAGCAACATAAGAAACTGGAGGCAAAAGAGAATGTGAGAAAATAAAAGTTTAAACAGGAACAGGAGGAATGTTAATCCCTCCTGCTTCCTACCTCTCTCTTCAACTCTCAGCATCCGTCTGCAGGAAAATGCTGAGCACACTCTCCAGAATGCTGACTTTGCTTCATCTGATACCGACATATTATTGTCTAGTCTCTCCGTGCTTCAGTTTAGATATGCAATATGGACATTCGATATGTTTTTCTCTCTAATTTATCATGCCTGGTGCCTTTTAAGTCTATGTCTCATTATGTTTTTTTCTCTTTTTTGTGCAGAGCTAAGCTGGGAATGCCACAGTTTCTCAGTTCAGAAGCTCAGAGTCTCCTCAGGAACCTTTTTAAACGCAATCCTGCCAACAGACTCGGTAAAACATTCATGCATGAAACCGGATGGGGGTGTGAAATGGGCTTTAGGCAACATAACAACCTGATACCTGGAGATTTACACGCAAGGATTATTGTTCAAAGCCTATGCATTACATTAGTGGGAGAACAGGTAACAATAAAAGCATGAAATCTAATGTTTGAGGTGTAAAAATCTGGTTTTATGGACAAGATTTAGAAATAATCCAGTTGCACGATGGTAAATAAATTCAGTTTAGCATCTAAAGTGGGTAAAATCTGTTTTCTGACAGTTAATTTCTGTTCATTATGTTTTTATTAACCTTGATATCTTGTTACTAGATGTCTTTAGACATATTTCACACTCTCCTACAACAAAAGATGTGATGCTACATAAAAGATGGCCAACTCCAGTACTAAAGGCTGCTGTTCTGCACAATCATCCATTAAATTGCTTGAAATAATGAAACCTGAAAAGCCAGCAGCCAGCTAGCCATTCCTACATTACAGGATTACCCAGCTCTGTCCGTCAGGACCACCATCCTGCAGGTTTTCCATGTATCCTGCTTCCGACACACCTGCCTCAAATTCATCAGCCATTGAGCAGAACTTCGTGTTTTTGGCTCCATTTAATGTGAGTCAGGTGTGTTGGAACAGGAATACATAAACAACCTGCAGGACAGCGGCCTGGACGGACTTTGGAGACGGTGCTGTACTTCATCATTTCTTTATTGAAGATGTAAAATGTTTCTCCCTTGTTGGTTTGGATTAAAGTTGTTTTTTTTTTATCATTTTATAAACAGAATATGGATGATAGTACAGCTATGTGTAAACATTTGATCTAAAGCAAAGTTCAGTTAATTTGAACAACATAAACAGATTATTTTATGTATAAAAAGTTTATATGTCTTAGGAATTGTGTAGGATTGCACGAGGAACAGTTTTTGTTTTGCTTTTTTAACATATTTTTCATGTACTATTATTTGAGCATTGCACAATTTTAATACATATATGAGAATAAAATAATTTATAATATATAAAATAAGTTATATATATTATAATATTAGCATACTATGAACAAATAAGAGATAAATATTTAAATTTAAGAGTTAAAAATGTTGGGTTTTATGTTTTTAATGAAGCCTTTTAACATTTAAATCTGAAAATGCACCCCTTCTGAAGCTATAAAATATTTCAACCTTCACGTTCAACCTTCTTTACTGGTTTTTGGGACTCAGGGTTAACATTCCCACAGTGTTCTGTTGTAATTACAAATTATTAATTTGTGTGTAGGCGCCGGACCAGACGGAGTGGAGGAGATCAAGAGGCATTCGTTCTTCAACACCATTGACTGGAATGTGAGCTTCTTTATTTAATTAACATTATGAGGACATAAAGAAAAGACTGTATCTCTGCTTTTATCACTTCAGTTTTTTCACATTGCTTCTGGATGAGATATTTCTTCTTTCTTAGAAACTCTACCGCAGAGAGATCCACCCTCCTTTTAAACCAGCTGCAGGGCGACCTGACGATACGTTCTATTTTGATCCAGAGTTCACAGCGAAAACACCCAGAGGTACCACCGTTCCTCTTCCTGCACCTCAACCTCTGCTGAGAGCTGAACTACATTCTCAGTAAAGTCTGATTTCATTGAGCGCTGAGGATTAACTGCTATTTTTGTGCGTTCCTCAGACTCACCAGGGGTCCCACCGAGCGCCAACGCCCATCAGCTCTTCAGAGGATTTAGTTTTGTGGGCATAACAGAGGAAGAAACACAACCACTACCCAGCACTATTGTACAGGTGCACGCAAACGCCTTGATAAAATATAGCAGATAAAATTTTGTTATACCTGAGTTAAATGGACAGATTTGATCAGTCATGATATATAATATATACGATTAAGTTGCGAGTGGTTTCAGTATCATTTACATGCCTTCAAACTACAATTTAATCCTAAATTACACCTGGAAATATTCAGAACTTTACTCCTCTTCTATTAGCTGCAATAATTCATCTTGCTCATGTTTAGGTCAGATGAACCAGATAATTATAAGGATGAATGAATTTTCCTTCATGCTTCAAACATCTACAACAGAATAATACAACATCTCTGAATCTGTGGAAATCATTTTTAAGTTTAGACAAAAGTTTTATAACATGTCTAAAATAATTTATTTAGCAAATAAATCTTGAATTATTCATGATCAATAATACACTGTCTTGTCAAAATTGATCATTTGAAAATTCAGCTGGTTTAAACCCATTTTTTCTTGCTAAAGTCCTCATTCGGTCACAAACCCTTTGGCTGCATGAGATTACACAAAAAATAGCAAAGCAGATGCTTCGGCTTTATGTTTCAGGATGTAAATGAGGAATCTCTGAGAACAGGCTCATCACATATGCAGGTTTTATTTCAGTATTTTAGTATATAAACCTTATAGAATTAGTTTAATGTTATCTGAAAGTGGGTGGAAGATGACAGAGCTTTATGATAAACATAACTTTGTACCAAAATTATTTTTACTGTTTCGTTTCAGAGAAATTTCTAAACTGATTTTAAAATATTATTTCTTAAACATCATTTAATCATGTCTAATCTGTCATTTTACATGATCTGACCCTGGAGTGTTGGGTATTAAAAGTAATTTGTGTTTGCATGTAGCAGCATCACCGGAGTACCTCCCAGTTCTCTGACGCCTATGATATCAAAGAGGACATCGGCGTTGGCTCCTACTCCATCTGCAAGCGCTGCGTACACAAAGGAACTGGCATGGAGTATGCCGTCAAGGTACAAATCATTACAGTTCTTAAAAAATATCTTACAAAAACTTCAAATCCAGCTCCACAGAAGTATATTTGTTTGTAGCTAGTAATGCAGATCTTTGTTAGTCCAGCCTCCAGGCGCTCTTTGGTTTTATATTTATCTTGTAATTTAAGAATTGTTGAAAACCCATTTGGGTCGTTGTTTTATACGGTTATTCTCACTGTAAATGTTTCTGTTCAGCTCACTTCCCATCATACAGGAAAAGTGTGTTTTTTAAATCCTACTCTGTGTGTATTACTATACAGGTGTTTCCATTGGTTTTGTAACCTTAACTTTGAATAATGGAGATGCCACGTGCTCCAGCTGTGGAAATGAACTGTGTAAAACACGTTAATTGATTTGTGTCTCAGTGTAACCCGTCAGTTAAACTGTGAGACATTTTCTTTCAGGCACTCATCGCAGACTGACCTGTTTGTCTTGTCATGCCATCACCTTTCTCTTGTTAGCTGAAATTGTGAATGATGTCAAACCAGAAATCATGTTGCTACTTTCACTGTCTTTGGGGCATTTGCTTCACTTTCTCTCCTTCATAAAAGGTTAAAAAATAAACAAATTTAGCATATTTCTTGTTGTAACATGCAGCAAATGAACAGGAATGCGATAAATTTGCCACGTGGCACCTGCTGCGGGAGCTAACTTAAAGGAGAACTTCGCTTTTTTTTAACCTGGGGTCTGTTGTCATCTTTCCTTCCATACATGTGAGTGATGTA
>JBAMHX010000020.1:2000581-2019336 GCA_037177515.1 Pseudomugil tenellus
CGTCTATATTTACAGTTTTTACAGTTTGTAAACAAAGATTATGCCGAGTTTGTGTAGCGCAGTAGGTTGCTCAAACACTAAATCATAAACACTAAACATGTTTATGATCGTGAGTACAAGCAGTGGACACAGGTGTAATCCTGCAGGGAAACCAGTTAATCAGCTGCGTGTCCAATGTGCCTCTCCGTTTGTGTTTGTAATGATTTTACAGATCTGATGGCATTTTTTACTGCTGTCAGTTAATTAAAAACTAACGACACAGTGTTTTACCTCAGCGCTGTTGTACCTGCAACTCTGTATAACAGTCAAATGAGGAGATACTGATGTAGCGCTATATATATATATATTTTTTATGTCATGCATTGGTATCACCATCGCGATTGATGAGCATCCTGCGCCAATCATTAATTCTTTCATCATTAATTCCAGCCATAAAAACTTTCCGTGTGTTGTTGTCAGCTGTCCCTCCTTTTGCTGTGCGTGCACATCGCTGAATTTAGTTGCTGTGAAGATTGCCGTGGCTTTGATAAACAATTAACTTCCTTGCTCATAAAAGTCTGGTAGATCTCTGTCAAAGCTGGAAAATTATGTGACAATACCTGTGAAATGGATGCACTAAAACATCTGCTCTATCCGATATGCAGCGTGTGTGTTGTGAATGCGCAGCAGTCCGACGAACACGCTGGCAGTCAGCTCGTTTCTGCCTCAAATGTTCATACAGGCTTCAGATCAGTTTTACAAAAAAGAAAAAATATACAATTTCTGTTATATACACACACATCCTTCAAATTCAACCAAAGAGTCAAACCTTCATTTAGATTGTGGTCCTTTAGCCGGAACTTAAGAGATACGGACGGAAGAAGTAACTCCGTAGGAAGCATAGCGAGTCATTTGCACTGTAGTATTAAAGTTCATGAACATGTCCACAAATGAAAAAATATATCCATCCAGCGATTTGTAAGCTTTCAAGGCTTTGACTGGGAACAACCCAGGAGTGTTTACTGTTTATTATTGCAGCCACTTCGACAGGTTATTGTCTCTGATTTTAGCTTCTTGCCAATTTCCACTGTGTAAACACTACGGGTTGCGTAATATCTTTTGCTGACGGCTAGTACGCATGACCGGGATTAACCAAATGTAAACAATAACAATCGATGTGTCTATAGGTTAATATAATGACACACAATAAAAAATGAACAACAATAATTAAAAGTCACATTGGTTTTTCAGTCTATTGGAAATGTTCATAATATGGATATGGTGTTTATGTAGTAAGTAAGAAGCCTGTTTTCATATTTCTGTATTCATGGTCATATGTACAAGTTTTAATCATGTGGGCGCAGTACAAAGCCCGTTAACTTTTGAGAGCAGTGGGAAAGAGTTTAATCAGCACTCAGTTCAATGACTGTACTATTTTATTGATCTACTTTGGCTCTAACTGGCATAGATGGAAACATAACACCTGAATTCACTCTCTAATATTCACTAATTTTGCGGCTGACGGGGTTATAAGAATTGTAAAGACCACTTTTAATTGTACAACTGTAATTGTAACATCTGACACGAAGACGATAAAACTGACAGAAGCAACTCAAAGACAAAATGATCCTTTCTGCCATCTTTAAGACAGAAGATTAGTCTCACACATGCATTGACAGCCATAGTTCAGTTAAATATAAGAAACAAATCTAATGAAATCAGAAAGCAGTGATCATCAGAAAATAGTTTAAATGGGTTAAAGGAGACAAATAAAATCATTTTCCATTGTAGATGGGAAGGCTACAGTTTCACTTTTTTAATCAAGAATTATTTAAAATATTATAAAACTGTCAAAAAAGGTTTTAATTGTCTCATTTTGGAGGCACACGTGTAAACAAATCCTCTTTTAATATGTCTTTAATATATCTAAGAATGCCATGTCTGTAATGAAGTGGTGAACGAGATGGACCCACTTAATCATTTAAACTTATTATTTAAACTTAATCAGGATAACTAGGGCACATGAAAAAATACTGGAAGGCACTTGGCGAAACAAGGAACCACAAACTAAAACAGATTAAAGACACACAACCAACAAATAGAAGAAAAACCAACAGTTAACTGAACTAAACAGGACACAGGTGAACACAATGACCAATCAAAACCAGCTGAAACATTGAACAAGACATGAAGCTAAAAAACACAAAGGGCAAAACAGGAATATTAAAGTTTCTGAAAGACAGGTGAGATGTTTAAATGTGAAGCACAGAACTAATTACTGCAAAAAAAAAAAAAAAAACTATACCGTGATGCAGAGGTACATACAAACTCTTCTCATAGCTCCCTCCAAAAAGTAAAAATCTGCTTCAAAGTCAAGTTTTTTGCTCAAATTATAGACAATATAGCGACTTTCCCCTTGTTTACATGCAGAGCTGTCGCAGGTACTGCAGGATAAGGAGCGTCGTGTGCAGCAGCAGCTGGAACGCTGTGCTGAGGAGCGAGGGAGGAAGATGGAGGAGCAGAAGAGGAAGGAAAAGAAGCGCAGGGCAGCAGCTGAGGAGAAGAGACGGCAGCAGCAAGAGGCTGAAAAGGTCAGAGGTTAAAGTGTACTAATGGTGTATTTGCATGTAACTAGAAAAGATGAAAAAACAAGATGGCACTCAGGCTAGAACTGAACAGAACATTTCTTTCCCAGCTTTGTCACTTACAAAGAACATAGTTATTAACATTAACAAACTTCATTTATTTAAAAAAATATCTGCCCAAAATGTATCCAACATTTTTACAAACATGCAGTATTACAGTAGTTTCCTGTTTATATATGAAAATAGCTTTGCTCTTGATATATGACCATTCTCTCATCATTTTTCAGCAAAAGTACTTTGTTGTCAAAGACTAGGGAATTTACTGGATCTAATTCATTGATTTTAAGTTCTGTGTCATTGTAATGTTTTTACTTATTTATTTTTTGCATGGTGCACTCCACGGCGTGCTCCGACACCTCCTTTTCCCAATATAGTTAGTTGAAGGGTTGTTAATAGAAGTTGCTATTGTTGTCGATAAAATCTGCAGTTTTCTAGATAATTATGTTTGTGTTTACAGGACCGTGGCTCTTAAAACTTAAGTTGGAAAATCATCATAATTAATACTAGGGATGCACGATATATATCGGTGCTATTATCGGTATCGGCAGATATTTGTCTATTTTTCAAATATTGGTAAACTTTGTCAATATTATGAACAGATATTTATTTAGTATGTCGGTACATATAATTTCATACTTAAACACAGATACCTTTGTAGATAAGCCGTAACATCTGTTACTGAATTTTCAAGGTATGCACTTTATTTGAATGACCACATTTTTGTGCTACGACATGAAAGAAATAAACATTTAAAGAACCAAAACAGTTTGTTTGGTGTTACAGATACGCCAGAGCTTCTTAAATATCAGTTTTCAATCACTGCGTCCAGCACAAACTGCAGATCATAGTAAACATACATATATCGGTAATTTATCGGTTATCGGTCTTGACAGGAGAAAAAAATCTGGGTTATCGGTATCGGTTGAAATTTTTCATATCGTGCATCATAACTAATACTATCAGACAAGGTTAAATGCTTCACCATTTAAATCAGGGGTAGCCAAGGCGGGTCCTCAAGATACACTATCCTGCAACTTTTAGATGCAAACCAGCTCCAACCCACCTTAACACATTTGTTTGTTAAAATATACATTTATAGTTATTGAAAGCCTCCAATCTATTCAATCCTCGAATAGACACAATACAATAATATAAAGCTGCACATGTTCAGTCACAAACCTGGTGTTGAAACTTTGAATCAGCCTGGTATGATGTCAGGACAGGTCATGACCTTTTATTTGCACTTGGTTTGAGGTCAATGAGAGAAATATGTCCAGAGATATAACCAAAAATCAGAAGTTTTCGTGTATAAAGCGCCACCTAGTGGTGAAACCATGAATCCTAAAATGGTGAAATTCGATACAGGTCGTGCCCTTGGGGTCCTAAACAGATGTACTGAGTGTCAAAACCCATTTGTGCAAATTGTTTGCGTTATTGCACTCACACAAAGGATATCAAACACTCCGCATTATACAGATATAAAGTAATTAACTTGAACTTATTGGATACATTTATGATTTAAACCAGTTGTTTTACAACTGCTTCTATTTAATCAGCTGTCAAGTTAAAGGATGCATCAAAGTAATATAATGCTCAAAAATTATTAAAAAATTTTTTAAAAAAAGGGGAAAAGTTTGATTAATAAAAAATAGAGGAATTACAGTTACAGATAGAGTCCAGCTGAAGGTCAGTGCAGTTACTGTGAATTTGCTCTCATTTCCTTTAATTGCTCCATGTTCTCCTCCAAATGATCATGTGTTCCTCCATCCAGACCCCTTCGTCCCTCTTATTCATTTAACAACCCATGTAACTTTGACCAATACGGGAAAGAAAAAAAACCAGTCTCCCACCAGTAATCGCTTTCTTCTGTCTCTGTTAAATCTCTCCAGTCTAACTCTGAATTTATTATGGTGATGTGGAAACTGAAACTGCGTCAACCAGAGTCTGGCGAAGTAGCAGGTTATTAATGCAGACGCTCTAATGCTTTTCTGTCAACTGACCAATTCTGTGCATTCAAGTGAACCATGAAAAGGTTGGCTGGTTTTCTGCAGGGAGTTTTAAGGTACAACACATTGTTGTCTCTGAGTTGTAACATATCGCCAGAGGGATGTATTATGCAGCGGGTTTAACGTCTCAGCAAGCTATGTTGGCATCAAGTTTTCTGGTTCAGTGTGATGGCTTTCTTTTTTATTGTCTAGATCCCCATGCAAAACCTAATCTAGAGAAGTTTATTTTCACTGTAGATTATTGTTTTTAATAGCTCTGTTTCTTCTTTTTCTGATTTGATTCCAGACAGCAAAACGAACCATAATTCACTGAGTTAATGTAAACTCTAGTCATGCTGGGTGTTTGACATCAATACACTCTAGAAGCACATGACTGACATTGAATTAAAGTCAGACTATCAAGTAAACAACTGAAAATCAGTGCTTAAAATGTCTTCTTAAAGGCTGGTCATAGCATTTCCATGCTAATTATATCCCCAACACCATTATAGTTTCATGATGACTGCCGCGACTGGATGTCTTCATGTGAGCGTGATAACTCGAACAATTTTGACGACTGAATTTTGATACTCGGTATATCTGTTTAGGTCCCGAGGACGACCTGAATCAAATTTCATGATTTTTAGATTCATGATTTTTAGATTGAGGGAGCGGTTAGGGCTAACCCTAACCGCTCCCCCGGCGCATTTTTCTAGAAAGTTACCAATATCGTCGATACAATAATATACGCGACAAAACAACACGTTCTCCGAGATTTAATGTACTGTTTAATTTGTATAATACATGCATTTTTTAAAAAAACATTCACAGAGATACCACAGAAAAAGACAGAGACAATATGGAAGTTTGTGAAGTAGCCTTTTACCTGCTGCTCGGGTTACGGTTTATAATGAGTTATAAAATCACGGCACAAATCAGCAGACGTCTCGTCGGGTAAGACAAGACCGTCATGCTCTGCTCCGGATTCTGTCAGCCCAATCACCATCAACTGCCACCACACTCGTTATCCCAGATCACCTGCACCTGTTCCCGATTCCCTCACAGCCATAAATCCCTCAGCTCACCAGCCTTTCCTTCGTCGGACATTGATGTAGTGGTTGTTCCTGCTGCTCCTGCCTTCCCTGTTCTGGATACCCCACAGCCTGCCTTCCTGCTCCTCGTCCCTGAAACCATCCTGGACTCCTCCACCTTCCCTACAGGTTTTCATTCATCCCTCCTCATCATTCCTATTAAATCCTGTTAACTTCCTTTTGGCTTCGGCTCTCCATCGTTACAAAGACGACCTGGAGAGGCAGTAATTATCATTACTGTGTACATCGCTGTGTAGTGACATCATTCCTGCAAGCCAATCAGCCTGCAGACCTCACGCTATCCGCACGGCCCGACAGACATGGCCCGACTATTAAGTAGGTCCAAAAAGCTGTCCAAAAGCCAATAACACATGTACATATGTGAGGGGAAAAAACATTGGTTACGTATTGTAACCCAAGATTCTATGAGTATAGGCGCAGCCCTTTAAGGCTATCGCGAGTGGGTTTATCACCGTGCGCATGCGCGCAGCACTGAAGACTTTTACTCCACCCTAGCCCACCCACAGCGTTGGCCCGCGCTAGGCCCACGTGGTAGTACCTCTGGGGCTGCTCCACATGAGGCGGCTGCAGAGGTGGTTCGCGCATCTCCGCGTCGACCCAGTTCGGCAGAAGAGGCACATCGTGGTTCCTCCCTCAATAAAGGGAGACCTCAGCCACTGGCAGAATACTCTGTCCGGTGGAGTTCCCCTGAGCAGACCCTCAGCCCACGTCGCGGTTTTCACGGACATGCCCCTTTCAGGGTGGGGGGGCACCTGCCTGTCTCAGGCAGGTGGTCGTTGGCCAGGTCACATGTCTCTCCACATAAACGTGTTAGAGCTCCTCACGGTGTGGAAAGTGACGCAACATTTCCATTCACATATATGTTAGAGATTATACCACGGCATCTAGTATAAATACTGTAGTTCTACTCTGTAAACTCCATGGATGTCTGAATAGACCATGCATGCTTCACTGTCTAAAAGCCAACAACACATGTACATATGTGAGGGGAAAAACACTAGTATTGTACAGTATTATGGACAAAATACCATGGTTTTGGATTACAAGCCTGAGTCCTTCCATTAGTAGCTGATAATATTTGTCCCACTGCAGCAGATATAACAATGTAAGATCAGCTGTGATGTTGAGTTACGGAGATGCTTTCTTAACCTCTTTTTAAGAGTCCAATTGAGAGCAAGAATCTAGTCTGCTCATCATCTTCCAAGAGGGATTTAAATTGGTTTAAATGAACCCAAAGATATCTAATTGAAACATTTTTGGAATTACTTCACTTATAGATAGAATTTATAGAGATAGATTTTAGAGTAAAAGCCATTTTTATCCTTCTGTTGTGACATGTGCATTCTCAGGGTATTTTAGGGACCTTAAACAAATGATCATTAAGTAGATGTGAGATAATCCTTTATGGAATTTAGGCCAGCCTTATAGAAACATAAAGATGCTGAAGAAATGCAGAGATAATTTGAAATAGCTGTTTATATCTTCTTCTTTTGAAGTAGTGAAGTATGTATCCATATTATTATCCTCTGAATGAATCATTAGGTGACTGAGAAACAGGCACTAATTATATAAACTCTGTGAATTATTTGCTGTTTTTTATGGTAACCTTATGAGTTTGACCCAGATCTTAAATTCTGAACAGCACATGAAGGGTTAATAAGTGACAGGATGGCAGATTTTACTGTCACTATTGATTTGGAGGGGCGATTTCCTCTCCTCTTGTATTCCATATAGATAATCTAATGATCTAAAGATTGGATGACATCGCCTTTCGTGTATCGTGTGGCGTTTACTGGAACAGATGATGTCGGCAGTGCTGGGACACACAGGATCAAGCTCAGATCACTGAGGAAAAACTTGAACCTTAATGAAGAAATTATTGGTTTTATTGGGTGAATTTACTACTTTGAAGATTTTCTTCTTCTCTCAACTCAGGATTTTTTTCTAGTAGACTTTAATTAATTAGTCTTTAATCATATAGCCTCAAATCAGATGTTTAGCTACAAACATCTTGGTTTCTCCAACCAATAGTAGATTACTGTATTTCCACAGATGTGATAATTAAATCATAACAAATAAAAAAGGTTTTGATGTTTTTTAGTAGCAGTTTTTTATATTTAATATTGTAATAGATTTTTTTTAATGATGCTGCTAATATGTCACGTGGAACATTTGATTAATCTGTTTTTATTAGTCAGACATTCCCTTTTTGTTAGATAGTAATTTAACACCCAGGTATGACTACAGATGTAAATGAGTCAGTAATGATTCATTCTGCTACATTTATCCTGTAGTTACAGCAGATTAACACAATGCAGTGCTTTTGATAGATGAATAAAGTGCATAAGTGTTTTCTATGTATAAATATTACAGACTGGACAGAATCGCATCTGTGAATGTAAAAGGAAAGTCTTGTATTTTTGTTTCACAATGGTAGGATGTGATGCAAATCACGTTGGTAGGTACTTAACAGATTTTCTCACAGTCCTGCATCAGGATGAATCAGATACTTCTGCTGCAGTCTGCTAATCCACCCTGCTTCTGTCTCTGTCTCTGATCTATGTTGATATCAGCTCCTGTCCACGTCTGTACTCCCTTTAAACCCTCCCCCCTTACCGTTCTAAACCACCCGTTCTCCTCCCCCCAACCTCCTCCTGCGTGACTCTGCATGCACCTTCAGCAACCCCCTCCACAATGCTGAAAAGGGCCATTTTCATCCTTCATACAGGCAGTTTACCAAAGCAGCATATCAGCTTTATATTGAGAGCTATACAGTGTGTAGCTGCCCGCTAATGCTGCCACAACCGATCCGTATAAAGAGCAGAAAAGAATGATAGGATCAATAACAATGGCAGGCAGAAAAATACTATAGTATACAAATTAAAATGATTTGCTGATAAAAAAGGTGATAATTATAAGTAGAAACAAATACATCTTACATTATAACCCATAATGAGTATAATACAAAATAATTTACTGAGACTGGTTGAATGTAATGGGTCAGTTTTTCTTTTTAAACATTTAAATGTCTTACTAAAACAGATGCACGATGATATAATGTTTTCATGTTTTTCCGCATCAGGGCTTTGAAGTGCTTTACGATGCGTTATTATGATAATAATAATGAAATGATATCGTGTGGTTTATCTGCAGTTCTTAGAAAGTCTTTAAGGGCATTTAGTTTTCTAAGGATGTCTCAGAGGGTTTAGAATTAGCTTTTAGCATCAGTAGGACGTAATCTCACTGGGAACAGTGAATCAAGCTGTAGAAAGCTGTTTTTTTGTTACTTTCCAGTGTGGTCCAGTAGATCTTTTCTATAATACAGTACAGTATGACATCATATAGTACATCTTTCCCCATTACAGTTGTTGCATGTGTGTTTACAGTACATTACATGCATCTGGTGTTAAATTTCACACAGCTGGAATATTTGCTAGTGGTAACCGTGACGACTAATGGGCTCAACACACGATGCAATGCTGCTTATGCTCTTTTTGTCGCTGTTGTGTGGCACTACAACCAATCAGTGATGGTTTCATTGGCCTCTGCAGACACTGCTGCTGTCGTTTGACCCATCCCACGTGTCGAGCCCATTATGACAAGCAACAGCACAGGTGTCGCATGTCACGTCGTCGGATCGCTTGTCTCTCTGAGAAGTTTGATTGGTTGTTCTGTTTAAGGGAATTTTATCATTTTCAAAGCAGATCTGTGACCTACGTGTCACAGATGATGTTTCTTCCGATTCTATCGGGAGATTTTGTGGAAATTGACAGAAATCTTGCTGCTAACTTTACTCTAAAAAAGAAGACAACAAGCCCGCAACTCCTGAAGTATAGGAAAAAAATGGGCACAGCCTAAATGATTCTTTCTACCATTGCTGAAACTGGTCCATAGACTGTATATAAGGTCACAGAGTAAGCACTGGCACTGCCCAGTCTACACTCATCTTATTGGTTAGTCAATGAACCCGCCACTGATTGGTTGTGCTGCCACGCGACCTTGTTTTGTTTTGTCACATGTGTGCACACATATGTGAACGAGAGCAAAATTACGAATGCATGAATGTCGCTGTGTGCTTGGCTTGAAAGCGACAGTGATTTACGCCTCATTGCAGAGGTTCCATAGGAAATGAAGGAGCATAAGCATCGTCTCTTCCCGTACGTCGAACCCATTAGTCACAATGTCATTTTGAACAGAGAAGAAACAGGAAAATAACTATTCTATTGTTAAATGATCATTGAGGTTGATATTAGGACATTAAAAATGCAATACTTATAGTTTTGTAAATGCAAACTCATGTCTTCATTAGTCTTGTTCAGTGTATATGATTCATTTACTCAAATATGCACAAGTGTGGTAAATATTACATCTTTCAGTAGCTTCATGTAACAAAGAGGTAAGCTGCCCTGTACAGCTGGCGAGTGTTGTGTAGGGTCCACAAGCAATGTTTCTATGATTTATCAATGTGCTACAGTCTTTCAATGTCATTGTGTAATATTGGCATGACATGCTTGGAACCATGTTGACATAAATACCAAAAAATATCATACCGTACAAAATTGTGAAATGCGATAGCATTGGAAAATACTTAATTACATTCACTGCTGACATTATGATGCTAAATCTGACCTCCAAAAAAAAACACATTTTATTGGTTAATGTAATCAGTTCTTTGTGAGTCGGAGTTGACAATCGATTGTAATGCAGATTTTATGGGTTCAGGTGGATTTCCATGTAATTCTGGATTAGTTTTATACACTTGTAATTACAAAGAGATGGTAAAAATGATTCACATTATTCTCACCGCATTGTATAAGTCTTTTCCATAATCATATAAAAGATGTTCAATGTCATTCTGTGTGATTTTGAAGAGCCTAAAACTGAGACTTTAGACCCTCATATAACCTTAAAATAATGTATGAATGACCATTATTACGAATATGCGGTATCAATATGAATTATGATAGAGTTCCAATATCTGATTGTATCTTTAATTATTGAAATTTCAGCCAATAAAATGTACAAAATGAAATTAATTCAAAGCATGATTCTGTTATATGAAACTTGTACTACAGATATACCTGTTTTGTTCTTTCAAATGAACACAAGGAACGATGTTGGCAACTGAACATTCAAAATGGGTCATTTTGCCAAAGCTTAATTGAAAATACTTGTTGCTTTTATTATTTATTCTCCTTTTGATGCCAAGGAGTAATAATAAAAATAAAAATAAAAAATTGTAAAAATTTGTGCAAAGTTGCAATTTTGGTTGAATTGTGATGTAACTGAGATGACTTATTTCATACAAAGGAATAAATTATGTCACAATTATAGTTTGCATTATAAAGATTATTTGTGTAAAAAAGAATTAATGTTAGAAAAAGCTTTTTACCCTCTAAAATTATCATCATCTCAGTTACTTTTTTTTAAAGTGGCCTTAAAAAGTTTTTAGTAACCTGAAAATGAGGAAAAAGTCAGTGACACAAAACAAGGACACACCATCTAATCACAGGCATTGCCATTCCTTGATGATCCGATCCAACATTTTCTTGGCGGACCGCCGTTCCCATAATCCATTGCGTAAAATTATGCGGAAGTTGGTTTCCCCCTTCCGTCTATGTTAGTAGCAATGATTAACTAGTACAGTTTTAAAATGTAATACTACGTCAGAGAAATCTTAAAAAAAAACCAAAACATTTCCATTACTCAAACAATGGCCATATCTCAAAGATGGATACACGAGTCGCATTTTAATCAAAAGACGACAGAAGAGAGATTATTGCCCCATCCGTTTACTCTAACAGAATGGCTAAATGACAGTTCAGGGCTCCGTTTTTTTAGCTCCAGTTTTTTAGCTCTGTTTTTTTTTTAAGCTCCGTTCATCGCGATCAGAATTCAGGATGTGAAAAATGTGGGTTTCTTTTGGGTCGATCATTGCTGCTGCACCCCAGCTTCCTTTTCTGGTCCCTGAAATCTTTTTAAACTTCCTTTTAATTTATTGATTAGCTTGTCAGTGTGACAGCTAGCTCCTGCTGTTTCTGCTGCTGCCTGCAGCTGTTCAATTTACCGTTTTATTTACTTTGGCTCACTGATCCAAAGTAAACACGGAGCCTGTTGCAGACTATTTCTGCAGGTTTTTATAGTCAATTTATTCCTTTTATTTAGCTGTTGCTCCGTGTTCATTTACTTAATTTGTTTTTCACAGTGGCCATAATTGGCCACAGTTTCCCCCTTTACCGTTCTCATGCTGTCCTCTCCTACAGCCGCTTTCCCGAATTCACACAACACGTTAGACTTTTAAGTCCGCCCTATGGTAGTAAAATTACAAGTGTCACGATCGCTGGAGGGTGTAGACCTAAATGCAGACATTGAGGGCAGCAGGGATGCAGATAACTTAATTTATTCATGCAAGTAAGAAAACGCAGAGAAAGAAAACCGCCGACTAACACATGCTATGAAAAAACACGAAATGAACCACCATACAGAACAGAAACCAACAGACTTCAATACAACTGAACTAAACAGGTGAACACAATAACCAATCAAACACAGGTGAAACTAATGAAGACATGAAGCAAAAAACACAGGGCAAAACAGGAAGACTACGAAATAAAACAGGAAACCAAAAACCCCCACACAAAGTCCAAATCATGACAACAATGCGAAATAAAAGATGCCTCATGAACTAACCTGCACTAATAGAGGTTCTTCATGTTGCACTGTTGCAGGTGGAAGCAGGTGTCTCATCAGCTGCATCGTGCTATCTAGTTAATCTATCCGCAAGTTGTGTATGTATCCAACAACAGCACAGATTGTCCCCGAATTTTGTGTGAATATATTGAATCAAATCTCATTTTGAAAATAGACTGTTTTGCATGGTTGTTAGCGAAGACTTGAAGTAATGTAGCGAGCAGTGTCATGGCGACATCCAGTGTTTTGCGGGAAAGTGATGGATAGCAGTGAAATATATTGAATAAGGTGTGATATTGATATCAGGCAAATATATATCTTTACTCTCTTAAAATATGACTATTCATAATGCAACATGCATGCAAAGTAAAATGCCAAAAGGTAAAATATGACACAGGATTTGATTAATTGTATGATTTTCATTTATCTGATGTGTGTTTATGTCGTTATGACTCGTGTTTTTTTCAGTGACAGTCTACTTTACATTATATCTCCAAAGGAAGAAAGGTACAGGTTGAAAGATTAAAGAAGGAAAAGACCAATGCTGCTGGTATCAATGTCCAATCCACCCACTCTGTGTGTGTGTGTTGATCTATATGAGTGTGTGAGTGTGTGTGGGGGTGGTGACAAGCTGCGTTTTGCCCCTTCTGTGTAGTAAAGTGCTCCATAAGACAGACTCTGTCATTAGAGAGGGAGCGGAAGATCAAGGTATAGAGTGAACAAGAGAGAGAGAGAGAGGGAGAGGGTGGGGTGGGTTGAATTGTGAGGTGAAGAAGAGGAAGAGAGAGAGAAAGCGTGAGTGAGCGAGAGATAGAGAGAGAGAGAGGGAATCAGTGGTGGTAGAGGGAGCGGCAGATGGAGGAGAGAAGAAGCAGCTCTGCTGTTTCGTGTATCACTGAGTGACAAACGACTGAGCAGTTGAGCGTCAGCAAACGGTGAACAGAGGAGTGTGAAGGAGACGCAGGGGCGAGGGCGCTGCCGTTGCATGCGGTAACCATGGCGCAGCCGTCTCCAAGCGCATCGCCTGGCGTCCGTCGCCGTAGCGATGGCTCAGTAAGAGAATGCTTGTTTTTCCCTGTTTCTGAACGGAACGAACAGGAACGGCTGGAGGCCCTGGTACACCGGAGAGGTGGGGGTGCTGACAGACGAGGAAGAGGAGGT
This sequence comes from Pseudomugil tenellus, assembly GCA_037177515.1. Taxonomy (NCBI): domain Eukaryota; kingdom Metazoa; phylum Chordata; class Actinopteri; order Atheriniformes; family Pseudomugilidae; genus Pseudomugil; species Pseudomugil tenellus. The sequence continues at coordinate 2,014,154 of JBAMHX010000020.1, forward strand.
GGTGCAGGAGAGGCCCAGGATCACCTGGATAACAGACCCAAGCGATGGACATGGGGGGGACCGCCTGATGGAGTGGAAGGTGAGTAAAGAAGGAAGTGGGAGCGTTGTTGTAATCGCGGTGATGTCAACTGGCCAGACCATGCAGGTGGAGACTGGAGAAGAGGGGAGCTGTTTGGGGAGGAAGTCTGGAGGTCAGGTGGTAACGGAAGGGGGGGATGGTGGGATGAAAGGGTGGGGACATCACAGCAGAGAACGGCTACTGTGGACAAAGAGCAGGTGAAATGAGGATACAGAGAAGACGAGATGGAGGAAAGAAAAGGGTGTGGAGGCTGCAATGCAGGAGCTGCTCTGTGATTTCTCCCAAAACCTCCTCGAGGTGAGGAGACGCTATGTTTGCAGTCTGCAAGCATCTGCATGGAGTCTGAGAATGCGATATGGAAATGAATAGGCTGATACTGGTTAGTTTGTGGTTGCAAATATGCTACAGGTGTGTGTTTGTGTCAATCCTCTGCTGAGATGCAGGTCTAACTCTCAGAACATCAGGTTAACACATTAACCTTGAAAACAACACGGTCCTGCACAGAAACGTTGGTAAAGTGCAACACGAGGATGTTTATTGGGCCAACATGCATCTCAGTTATTTTTATTCCTCTCTTTCGTCTTTTCTGGGATGTTTTCTGTCGTCATATCTGCCAGCACGAGGCCACAGCGCCACCAGCTTGGCTGGATTCTGTGGCGCATTAATAACGCCATCAATTATTCACTAAAGCCATCAGCTGAGCTGTCCTGGCACTGACCGGGGATCAGGGTCCACCCAGCAGCTCTGGCACCGGCTGCCTGTCAGAGTAGCTGCTCTGGGATCAGTCAGACCCAGAAGAACGCTCACTGCAGCAGAAACAGCAGCATCTCATCTTACAGCTCCACTCGATTAAAGGACACAGACTCAAAGTGTGTATTTGTGTGATAGCAGACTGCGAATTTTTGTCTGGTCGTTCATTTAAACAGTTTGTGTTGGTGACAGGTGCAAGTTTTTATTTTTAACAGAATAATTAACAGAAATATTGTTGTTGATAAAAAAACTTGGTGATCTGAAAAATTAAAGAAAAAAAAAGGGGGCAATGTATCCAAGAATTTGACCATTTGGTTATAAATAAATTAGCTAAAACAATCTACATTAGTATGATAATTATGCAAATGCAGCAGGATCCTGACATTATAAATCCAACATGTCTAAACATTACTTAGTCACAAGGAACATTTGGTCTGAATCTGGATGTTGTGTTTTTATGGCGTAGTTCAGCCTTTAGAACAATTTTTTAATGGATATGTCTGAAACTGTCAGGCTGGCTCTGGTTATCCCTGATCTTCTTGTATCAGAAGGAGGTTTTAATTCAGATACAGCTGCTTGGATTGGTATGAACATCTTTGGGACGCCGTGGTGCATCTAGACTTCTCACTCGGTGCTTTGCATCCCGTTTGTACTGCAGAGGATCATTTGCCTGTTTGTTAATGGGTTCATTGCTAACACGGACTCTTGATTGACGTATTCTGAACCTGTTAGACTAACTTTAAGGCAATTTCTTAGCAGTCTTCAACAAATTGTTCTCCAAACTTTTTGAAGGGGTTTTTAAACCTCTTTTGTTCTCTGTCCAGATGATCCCACACTGTTTCGATAATGCTGAGGTCATGGCTCTGGGGAGGTTTCATCACTCCATAAGATCTATTTTCACAGATTTTCAGTCCAGTGTTTGTGTCATTCCTCTCCTGTTTCTCCCTGACAAATGACTTTTTCATAGCCACCCTGCCATCGTTCATACTGCAGAGGTTGCTATAATATAAATGAGTAGATTATAGATACTATTTTATGCTAATCTGTGTATCTTCAGTATTTTAAATGCATTTCTCTGAAAATGATCAGGTACAAAAGTCGCTTTCCACTATAGAAACCGAATAGATCTGGTTACCCTCAACTGCGGTCCCTTAGTTGACTATATAACCATTCTAGCTCCTACTTCAAGCCATTTATTTTACTTCTTCAGGCTACAGATATATGGGTCAATTACGAAGTCTTCAGGCATTATATGCCTCAGAGGACCTTCAAATAGCTTTTAAAGACTCAAAGTGGAATATAAAAGTATTTTTTGCAGGTTTTTGTCGCTGCGTGGCGCTAGAGTAACACATGACTGTCGCAGATTGTTGCGCCACATCAGTCCCTACCAAAGTCCATGCCTCATGTGCGAATGCAAAGGGAAACCGTTCTCCCTGTCAATGACGAGGAGACTGGTTTCTTGGAGTGAGAAGAATATATATATATTTAACAATTGAGTAATAAAAGAAGTTGAACATACATTAAACATTAAAACATGGAGCGAGACAAGACATGAAAGACAGACAAGGTTTCAGAGATTTGTTGTCACACAGAAGTCCGAAGTAATTCTGACCAGTCACTTGGAGACAACTTCGTTTAAAGACTTTGTGTGCGTCATACTCGAGTCAGTTTTCTGTTAAGACAGAAAGACCTATGTCCCGTCTAAACATTTCCATGATGAGAAGGAGACAACTCAGACAGATGGGTTACTAAGGTCAGAATGACATTGTCACCATCTCTGGAGGATGTGGACCCAAACGCAGGCAAGAATGGAAGCCATATGCAGAATAACAGGATTTATTAACAGATAACCAAAAGAACTAGACATGAACTCAACCACAAATTAATCTAATGAACCAGCAAGGAGAAGAGAAAACCAAGGGTATAAATACACTGAAAACAGAACAAGACACAGGTGAAAACAATGACCAAAATCAAACCAGGTGAACTAATGAACAGAACATGAAGCTTAAACCAAAGCAGCAGGCAAAAGAGGAAAAACTACAAAATAAAACAGGAAATCCTCCTGACACTAAACCAAAAACCCACAACTACAAAGAGCCAGTTCATGACAGACATTAGCTTAGGAACATGATGGTCAGACCTTTCGGGCAGAGGACTTCTTGAAAACTTTCATGGACATGGTATTTAACAATCTGGCATAGGCTAAAGGAATGACTGTGATTATATAGACTGACAGGAGGAAATGGATGCCAGGTGACATCAATCCCATCAGACAGACAGGAAGGACAAGACACCTGAAATGAGAGGGACATAAGATTTTCAAAACAAAAACAGGAAGCCGACCCAACTGAAACCTGACAAACATGACGTGACGCAACATTCGGCCACATATTTATTAAAACTAAGGCAATTAAGCTACGATATGAAATGGCCATAACGCGATTCTACTGGGGAAGGACAATTCTCAAAACAAAATTTATGCTAGCAGTTCTTGGTGCATTCTTGTTTCTGTCTCTGTCTGAACAAAACCAAAGAATGGATTGAAAATGAGGTGAAAAGAAGAAAAACTTTCAAAGACTCAGAAAACTGGAGAACTATTGATCAAGAGCATTTTGAAATATTACAAGACAGCATTACAGCTTGAATTTAAGATATGAAGTCATGAATGAGACCAAAATCAACCAAAATCTTTGTATTCTGCAAAATGAAAACTAAGTTTGATGTTCATGAGAAGAAATTCTTATCGTGGCTTTGTTGATGTGTAATTTTTAGCAAACATTTAAACTCTTACAGGGGTGAAGACTCTGCAAGATTTTAACAAGTCCACATTAGTTATTAAGGTTCTGTTTGGCTAAAAATCAGACATCACGAGAATATGAAACTGGTCCAAAAAATAAAGGTCATGACATTTAAAGTTAGCATTCCTTCACACATTTAGTTTTTATATCAAGCCAGATGTCTTGTTCTCACAGGAATAGTTGTGGATGCTCCTCAGTTTTAACTGTTGATTGGACATTTTATTTCTGTTTTGTTTGATTTTATTATAAATTGATTTTAAAAAAAAGCTTTCGAAGCAACGCATCCTGTTATGCATCTTGTGTAAAATGCTTTTTATGTGTTTTGCCCCTGTGGAAATCCGTGTGGATGAAGGTTGACTCTTGTGTGCCTGTTATGTGTTAGTGAGTGTGTGAGTGTGTGTGTAATGCTTTGCTTTTTCCGCTCTGCTTCACCTGCTGCCCAGGTAACCCTAAGACCCCGCCCTGCCATGCCATTGGCTCTGCTCAGCCCAATGAGCTTCCTGCTGCTTCCAGTGCCAACCAATCCCGTAACGGTACAGACCACATGACTCTGTGTGCCACGCCCATTCCACTTTCAGCTGGTCTCGTCTGCATGCGTGTGTTGTCCCACTTGCTGTGAAGTTGTCCCGAGGTGTGTGTGTTCACAGTGTGTGTAAATGGTTTTATCCTTCTGCGCTTGACATGTTTCCAGCATGTTTCTAATTGGACATTTTAAGAAAATGTTTTTTGAAATGACTGAGACAGATTCAGTCATTAAGACAGGTGCACATCTAGATGATAAACTTGATTATTTTAACATTTGTAAGTGATTAATCATCTCTACTTGGAATAATACAGAAACCAGTGTCTACATTTTGTTGCAAAGGTTTGTCCTGCAGGTTTTAGATGCAAGTCTTTTGACATTAGCAGGTCAGCTAAGAAGCTTCTGGTTTGGACCCCCCAGCCTCCCTTTCTATGCATATACACACTTTCCCACCCCCATCCTAACCCCAACAAAAGGCTACTCCCCTTCCTGTGTTCCTGCCCCCGGGCCTTGTTTAGTGATGCATACGTGAAATTCTCAGCTGGGCACCCGCTCCATAAAACATAGCGCTTCCTGACACACAATCTCCTGCACCCACCATTCGTCCTATCAGATGTTAACCCTGAAGCTATCTGGAAAAATGTATTAAACCCCACCAACACCCAGACTGGCGCAATCACAGACACACAACATCCAGCAAATATTTCCAATCATTACTGTCTCATTTTGCTAAGGCAGCTGACCTAGATTGCTGCTGCACTTTTTCATAAAGCAGAAAGAGATCATAAAAAATAATATAAATATATATTACACAAGATAATTTGGTGATGCTGTAGAAGAATGCTTATGTATGATCGTATATAAAAAAAATAAAAGTGGAAACAGTTACACAAATGTATTTCTCTCAACCTTTCTTTAATATCTTGTCTCTATAGTCTTATAGTCACTAATTTCAGTAAAAATGACTGTTTATTACCCTTTAGCTACTTGTTCATACTGAATTACAGCCATATGGCGCTATAGCTATGTA
>JBAMHX010000020.1:2033426-2046714 GCA_037177515.1 Pseudomugil tenellus
TGGGCTGAATATATTTTGAACATCACGGATGACTAGACGTTTTTAGATGTATCCATATCGATTTTTTTTTTATTCATAAAAAAATAAAAAATAAAATCAGACCAAGACCAAGTAAGATCTGAACTGCTGTTGTGGTATTTAACACCAAAAATCACAGCTCCGTTTCTCGAGTTTCCGAGCAGTCAAGTTCTTCCACAAGGAAATGGCGGTCAAGGCAGAGGAAAAATCGAGGGAAAGAACGTTAAGACGCTGTACGTGGTAACGTCGGACGAGGTGACGTCGGACGAGGTGACGTCAGTCGCGCTGACGTCTGACGCAAATACGTGCAAACTTAATTTTATTGCTTTCACTGAAAGTAAAGTTCAAGGTTAAAAGAACAAATTATAATAGTAAGTTGATTGAACTCACAAAAGAAGATTGGCATGAATAAAGCAGAAAGTTGATTGGATATAACTTAAAACTTTACATCAACAACAGCTCAAATACTGTTTTTTGAGTGTACAACTTCTGATTTTCCTGGACAATTGATCAGAATCTAAAACTAATCTTAAAATGGTGATGAGAAGAAAACATTTCTCATCATCTAAAAGAAAAGAGTTGGAAATGTAACTGTGATGCAGGTTACGAAACGCCATATTGCATATATCATGATGGTAGTTTTAGATGGTGTTGTAAACATTTTGATAGCTGAATCACTAAACCATTTATTCTGATTATTTCTCTGTGGTTGGAATAAATAAGATCTTTCCGTACATCAATCAATCGCAGAGCAAACATAGACACAAAAGATTGTTCGTGCGCACACCTAGAGAGGAATTAGAGTGACCCGTTAACCTGACGTGTGTCTGAATGATGGGAGGAAACTAGAGGAGAGAACCTACACATGTTGGAGAAAACATGCAACTCCACACAGAAAGGCTCGTTTAAACCCTCCGCAGCCAAAGTTTGAACCAGCAGCTCTCCAGCAGTAAGGCTGCCGTGTTATCCGCACCTCCGTACAGGTCCACAAAACTTCATTTCATCTTATTTATTGTGGCCACTTGGTTGAAGCTCGTAATGAACAACATCCTGATCATTAACTTCTTGAGGAATTTGATCCATAAAGTCCTGGTTTACGCCAGACAAAACTCCCACCTTCACTTTGTACTTATTCATACACAGCGTGAGACATACAGTAAGTCTGGTGTTGAACTGCAAAGGAAGACGGGAAAACACAAAAGATCTTTTCTTTGATTTTCTGCACACTAGCTGAGCGGTTTTATCAGGATTAAAAGCTTTGCAACATGTAGACACAAACACTAAAAAAACTTTAAAAAACAAGAAAAAAACTACAAAAATTAGCTTCATTTTCTTTTAAAATAAGATAAAATTTCTTGTTTTAAAACAAGGAACAGTAACCTTGTCAAAAATTTCTTACAAAAAAGTAAAAAATATCTTAAAAAAACTCCTAAGTAAGAATAATTATCTTACCTTTGAAAAAATAAGCATAAATCTCCTTGATTTTAAATGTTTAATCTCACTTAGATTTTAGTTTTTGCGGTGAAGCTCTACAAATATCTTCTCTTATTTTTAGAAGCACTTAAAAAGACAACAATATCATTAAGTCTGAAAGTCATAATGATCATAAGAAAACCTGGTGATAACATTTAACTACAGACACTTTCTGCTTGTGGACCACCTTCCATGCCCCCTGAAGATGATATATATGTGACATGGACCCCACTGGAATCGTGACACACAAATGATTAATTATTAACTATGATTGAAATGATTAATTATTAACTAGAATTCAGATTTTTATCATGAAAAGTCTTTAAACGTGCTAACAAACCAAAAACTGTGTCTCTGTCATCATTGTTCCTGTAAGCTCTCCATCTGTCTCCATCAGTCCTGTGTCCAGGGATGAGCAGGCGAGCGCTCAGGAGTTTTCACCTGTCACAGAGGGACCAGACGTCTGTCCCCTGCAGCACCTGATGGAGGTGGACGCGCCAGGACGGGGACAGCGACAGGGTGCAGAAACACCCCCTTACTCAAAACTGCAGGCTGGCAGCGGGGTGGGAGACCTCAACAAGAACCTGCTGATTCAGGCGTACAGCGCCGCCTCGGAAACATCCCAGCTGATTCCCAGTGTCGGCCCGAGCAAACTGGACGTGTAGTTGCCAGGTGGAGCCCCACAGACTCTGATAATCACTGATTCATAATAAAATGAATTATTTTACTTTAATCAATGTAAATAACTTACAATTTCCTGTTTATTATTCTTTCTTTTAGAGCTTTTCATGTGCTGGCAGATAAAACCGAAGCCAGGAGACCACCACCCCCATCTGCAACCAAAACAACAACTATCATCTTCTCCGCAAGGAACAAGCGCTCAGCGCCTGATCTTCGCACACACATGCATCGCTGTCAGGCTTCTGTTTTGATGCAGCACTGATGGGCCGCTGGTGAAAACGTTCAGAAACGTAAACGGAGACTCAATACCCGAATCATGCTGTGAAACTTTAAAGCATGAGCTGAAGCTTGATTAAAATATAAGATCACATCTGCACACGTTAAGCCACTCCTGCACATATTTCACACAAAGACACTGAGCTGTAGCTTTTCATGAACTTTACATCCCTCCATAAATCATTACATCTCCTTTAACACCAGGTTTTGGATCAGTGTTGCCCATCTGTGCTGCAACAAGACGTGCCTCAAACACCATCTGCTTTAATCTCTCACCCCTGCTTTTAAAAAAAAACCTTGTAAATAGATCAACTGGATGGTGGAGTTTGTTGTCACGGGGACAAGAAGCAGCTGAGTAGCCATTAATAAAGAGGCGAGCCGCTAGAGTGAAGCCGTAATGTAAATCCTGTGTAGCATCTCAGTGAGGACTAGTTAGCTGAGCTGTTTTATAGGCTGTGGTTGTAGCTGTGTGCGTCAGTGTGTGGGAGTTTCTCTCCTGTCAGTGTTTCTGATGGTTCCTGTGTGTTTTTCCCACCACTGATCTTCTCTACTGCTGACAACCACTCTCACTTGTGTAAAACATATTTCTTGTCATCCCGAGGCTGGAGAAACCATAAACAAACGATATAATGAGCCAGCTGTTCAAACGTAGCCTTTAGCTTTGGTTTCTCTGCAGCTTGTCGCCACATTGATGGAGCTTGTGGACTTGCAGCGATCCCCGGCAGGACAGCGTTTCTCAGAAAAGGCTGAAAAATGTTCAATGTTTTGTATTTTTATCTGCAGGTCAGGGACGTATTGACACAGTGTCATATTGTGTGTAGTGTGCCGCTCCGATGACACTTACACCTGACGAAATCATACGTCACTGATTCAACACAGACTCTTTTGTTAAACAGCGTTCACCACCTCACAGCTCATCACCTCTGAGGCCTTAAACCTCTGTCCCTTCAGTACGAGCACCTTTCACCACTAAAAGAAACTACAGGAACAAGATCCTTTTGAGCTGCATCAGATAAGGCAGATCTGTGAGGGGAACATCTCTGTATCCATGTTTACACTATCAGTCCACTGTGGGCTAATTCTGTCTTCAAGCTAGCGTACCTGTGTGTCTGGATGCATGGATCCCAGAAAAACATCTTTAAATTCAGACAAAGCTCTGGAAATGCCCAAGCTGTGTGTGGTATAGAAATGCTGTAGATTGGGTTACTGAAAACAGCCTGTTAGACAGCTAAAGTTAACTCATAGATATAGACGTTCAGCAGAAATACACTCCAAGCTGAATCATTTTTCTGTTTGATGAGTTCTGGCAGCAGACCTTTATACCGTAACACTGAAATACCTTCGTTTGGTACTGGTTCTTTAATTCTGCTCGCTCTGTAACTGTTTGCTTTGTCTCCTCATTACGGGAGACACTATCAGGCTGTCTGGACATAATATTCTCTCCAGATATTAGACAGAGCCCTGGTTCATTATGTCCTGTCAATGACTGTATTTTTGTGTAGACTGTTTGGTCATCTGAGTCCGATAAAGCAGCTGGACTTCTTTGTCTTTGTTGTTGAAGATGTTTAATCCAAAAGAATGAATTATTTCCAATGAGGAGATTTGCTTTTTAAGTGTCATGGGAATGCTCAGATGTTGAGTTGTTTAGGTTACATTTGACTGACTTTACACTTTATAGCTACAAGCTGAAACTGCTCACCACCCTGTCATGAAACATTACAGAGAAGTGTGTTTAAATTGGTTGGTAAAAGGTCGCTTGTTTATAAGCAGTAGCATCCCCATGGCAGAACAATGCAAACAACACTTATTTTATCCCAGACTAGCCTCGTCTATTCCCAGTATTTTGTGGGATAAAGCCCTGGGAAGTGCCCCTGAAAGAGCCCCAAACAAAGCCCTACGTAGGGCCTATTAGTGACTAATGAAGGTGTTATTGGACCTAGCATGTACTCACTCACCCACTTTTGGCTTGTTAGTGTAAACATGGCTATTTATGTAAAAGCACAGTTCAATCAGGCCCAAGAAACACCGGATTCTCTGTGTTGAGGACGATGATGTAGCCACAGCTTTATAACACATCCACTCATAAAAAGTTTGACCAAACTTTTAAAGCATTTTTAGCAATCGTAAAGTAATAAATCGTTTATTTATTCGGCTGCTTGCAGAGTTTATTATTGTAGTGGAGAATATGGAGTGAAACGCTTTTAATAACAAACATTACACAAGTCGGACACAACGGCAGAGAGTGGTGTTGGTGGTGTTGTGTGTAGTTTATTCTTACACACGGATCCAGATGCAACAGAGCGTCTCTTAAAAACTCTGCTTTTGTCTAGAGGTTGCTCTGCTGCTCCACCTCGCTGCCATGCAGAGGTAAGGAAGCCTTTACCATCAACGCTGAGGACAAAGCAGATGTACATCACCCCAATCCTGTCAGCTCTTCACATTTGCTTTTCATTCTTCAGATCCTGCTGCAAGTAGAGGTTTCTTCTGGGTTCCTCTGTATATGAAGTAAACATAAAGGACATAGTGTTTATCCTGATATTACCTAAACTCTGTGACACTGCAGCTTGGTGGAATATATCATTGTAGATGTGGTGCATGGATACTTGCTGAAAAAGACAAATAAAATTCATTCAACCATTTGTGTCAGCGAGCTGGATAAATGAAAGGATGAAATAATGAGTGTGATGAAGAGATGATTAGTCTAAAAACAGCAAAAGTGACATGAAATGACATATTTAGATGCAGCCGCTTTCACTTATTATTATGTGTGTTGACATTAAAACTTATCTGCAATATCCGAATAAATAATTTATGTCACTGCTTTGGCTCGATTATATTTCACAACTGATGAAAAAATTGTAAAATTATTAATTTTGACAGATTTTCAGTTTGAAATAATTGACTATTGTCACTGTCCTTAAAAAATTTTCACAGTTTAGCAACGGCTACAGATCAGCTGAAAGTTTAATTTAAATGCACCTGTTTTTCTATGTTTCCCTGCTGCAACACTCCTGACTCAAATCATTGGGTGAATAGCAGATTTGTGCAGACCTTGATATTAAGCTTTACAGACGTTTCTGTGTAAATCTGATGTGTTGCAGGAGGAAAACTTCAGAAACCTGCAGGACTCTGACTCTCAATGACCAGAAATGAGAATCCCAATGTCCAAAGAAACACTTTGAAAGATCAGAAAGCTGGAGAACTAATAATCCAGACCACTTAGAAAAGTGGATTTGCTGTTTATAAAACAAAGTATGAGGAAGGACGGCAGATCTGTATTTTTTTAGACAGTAACTTAACTTTCTATGCTGCCACTGTTGCTTACAAACGAGCCAGTACCAAGTGCCAGGCGTTAAAATAGCAATCACACAAACAAGAAGACACCATTTCTGGCGTTTGGTGGTCAATCTTGAATTGCTCCTGCTCAGCTATGCGGAAAATCAGGCAGTCACAACTTTATACTGATAACCATACCAATCATGTGAGAGCAGACTGGGGAAACTTTAATCTAATTTGTTTGTGTTTGAAATTGTTTGTAATTTTGGTTATGTGTCTAGTAATTTATTTAAAGGTTTGATTGAAAAATCAACCATATATTTTAAACAGAAAAAATGCATAAAAGCTTTACATCTATAAAAATAAAAATTAAATTGTAATACACAAACCTTGAATAAGTCTAAAAAAAGGCTCGGAGCGAAAAAATTAAGAGCTATTTGAGACTGAAAAGAGTCAAATCTTATAACCCTTTGATTGCTTACTCTATTGTTGTTTTTGAGCAAATATTTTCAGTGATTAGGATTAATTTTAGATTCATTTTGTGAAATGTGCTCAGGTACTTTCACTGCTTCCCTATTTTAACTGTATTATTAGCTGCCATTAGTTGAAAATCACATACTTTTTTCTCATTGTTGTCCAAAGAAAAATAAAAGAAATGCAAACATTTTTTCTGTTAGTTGTCATAAAGGCAACTCTTGTAAACGAGGTAAACCCTTAGACTGTAAAAAAAAAAAAAACAAAAACAACAAAAATCCGGTTTCCACCAACCTACAAGTTTTATTTTGAAAGAGCGTGACCGGAAGCGCTAAACTGTTTCCGTTTGGCGGTTTGTTGACCTCGTTTGAGAGAACGAACACTCAGCCATTTTCCTCTAATGTTTTATCTAACATTAAAACATTTAGCCAGCCGTTTGATACAGGATTTATAAGAAGGGGGTGCATGCTTTATTTACAAACAGTCAATACTAACGGTTATCACTATATTTGTCATCGTTTTAGTCTTGATTTTTCAGCGTTGGCTTGGTGCGTGTCGAGGTTAGAGGTAAGATAGCAGCTAGCTTATCATTAGCATTAACCAACCATAACTAGTTCATGCTAATAGTTAATTTTAAAAAAATAAAATACACGGGAAACATGATTAAATGCGCCTTATTGCCTTTATCTGACCAGAAAGGTCTGCTGATATTGTTAAATAAGCAGTTCAAGCAGTGTGCTAACAATATGCAGCTGATAAGCCTTTAAATTACAGTATGTAAATCTTTAAGGGTAGCTGTGATTTCACAGTTTAGCTGCAGGAAATGGTTCATAAATAAAGCCACAGGAGTAAGTATGCTGATTGCAGCTTGATATGAGCTTTTCCAAGTTGTTTTCTTCTATTAAACATCTCTTATTAACAGGCAGAAAACATGTAGCTGAATAGTCAACGTGGGAACAACAGTACATTTAACAAAATGTAATAACTTTAAAGCTTTAAGCTCAAATATTTGTTGTTTCTTGTTTGAGAATGTCTTTCTTTCTAATCCTTTATGGCAGAAAATGAATCTGTATTTGTTGCACAACTGATCTAATGCTGTGATTATCTTACTTTTTGTGCAAGTTTAATTTGTTTTACAGTATCCGTTTATAACAACAACTCTCTTTCTTTTAAGGCTGATACATGTTAAGATCAAGGTCCAGATCACCTCGTTTCAGGTACATCCATTGCTCTTTTTAAGTTAATAGTGTTTCCCCCAACCCACGTAAACGATTAGACTAAAATAATCATTTTTTATTGTGAATGTAAAAGGGTTTTTTTTTCCAGTTCTTTTATAGTAACTTGTGACGTTTGCCATTTTTTTCTCAGGAAGTATCCATGGGAAGAACCTGGCTTTGATCCTCACAAAGTTCTTGAAGAACTGGACAGGAATCCAGAGGAAAGAAGCCATCACTTCAGAGAAGGACTCGGGGACTCTTTCCAGGAGGATATGTACCCAGAAGGCCGGAGAACGCCTCCTTTCCCAGATGACTTCCAGTTTCGGCGTCAGCATCATCCAGACCAGGGCGAGTTCTACCACCGGAGGTCATCACCCCTTCGGGATGGGATGCACTACAAGAACCAGAGGCTCTCTTCTCTGGATGATGCAAGGTTTGACATGGAGAGAGACAGGCGAGGTTTTAGAGAACCTTCTCAGAAGTTTGATAAAAGAGGGGCTTTGTCACAGTCGCCTCCGCGAATGCCAAGGGAAGGATTCCCGCCTTCTCAGAGGTCTCACTCAGACCACCAACAGCGAGGGATGGGACCGGGCTGGAGGAGAGAAGACCAGGGCAGAGGTCGGGGGCGATTCAGAGACTTTACTCCTGGTATGAGGTCAGGTGAACACAGAGATGGTAACTGGGAAAGAGGAAGAAGGAACCCACAAGGTTCTAATGTAGGCAGACAAAGGGAGATCCCACACCATGACAGAGGACCCCCTGTTAAAAGACCCCGAAGAGAAATGGATAGCAGCGCTCATCCTGGGTAAATTTTAAGCAAAATGCTTTGCAACACTATCTGGAAAGGAAGAATGGAGGATTGTCAACCTCCGTATTTTTCATAGAGCATTTATCTTCATTTATTTTCTCTAATGCAGCGTAGCAGCATTGCATGGCTCGTAGTTTGCTCTTTAGATAAGCTTCCTTCACGTTCTGCATGACTTTATGAAATACCTTGTAGCTGCTTAAGCTGATTTTTTTTTTTCTTTTGCAAAACAAATAGTGGTCATAAACATTAATTTACTAAAAAATAACGCAGCGCTAAATGCAAAGATCAGATATGAAGATGCAGCGGTTCCATGTAGCATTGTTGAACCATGTCACCTCTTCTTATGCTGTCACAGGTACAGGGATGAGGAGGACTTTGGGGGAAAGGGTTTCTCAGTGGACACACCCAGAGGTGGGTTTAAAGCTCGGGGGAACTTCCCCCGAGGAGGCATTCGACACTCGGACCCGCTTGATCATGATCGTGGCGCCGCAGGCAGCAGAGAACCTTCCCAATGGGAGCCGTTTGAGGATCGCAGGCGGCATTACTCTGAGTTGGATCGGCACCGGAGCCCTCATGCAGCAGGCTCTCCTCAGGACCGGTTTAGGCCACCAGACAGCAGGTTGGAAAACCCGGAAGATGCTCCAGATTATCATTTTCAACATGAGTTAGTGGAGCCCAGCTATCATGAAACAGGAAGGAGCTCAATGCCGCACAGGGGGCGAGGTGGTGTGAAAAGAAGGCCCGATCAAGGTCAGGGTGGACGGATTGAGCACCTCAGGAATCAACCACGTGAGTCACAGTCCTCGCAGGGGTATCAGGATCCCCCCCCTGAGGAGCAGAGACCAGAATACCGACCCTTCAGGGAGGACTTTGGAGAGGAGCCTAACTGGGAGAAAAAAGTTCAGCAATGGAAACAGGACAGGTCTGGAAGTTTGGACCGAAACCCTCAAAAGGAGGTTTTGAACCCAAAAATGCCCCGTCAGAGGGAACACGGATGGCACGATCATAAATCTGACAGTATGAACGTTGTTACAGAGGAAACGCTAACCATCAAAGTGGACATGAGTCGACCTGCCAAACAAAACAGGTATTGTTCTTTTTAGGGCTCTGCTTTAAGGGCGAGGGGTGAAAGTTCACATTTTCTTTTTTCTAAACGTAAAAGAAAGCTGCAGACATGATGAGTGCGGAAGCTGCTGAGAAGAGGACGACAGCTCGCTGCTGTGTCTGGATTTTAGAAAAGCTGATCACGGCTGTCCGAGATATGTCCCACATGGAAGTGTCATCTGCATCCGAAGACGATGTCACAGTGAAACCCACTGGCTGAACATCAGAAATCAAATCTTTACAAACAAGTAAATGGAAAGAACAAACGTTCAATTCAAGCTCCAATTCTGGAGGTTTTTATGAGGACGGCCGAGCTGATGTAAAAAGGAAAAAGAAGATTGAAGTGGATTCACATTGTCGCGCCATGTAATTCACATGTTCCACACAAATGAGAAATGTTTTGGAGGGAGTCGCATGATGTTCCATTTTAATGCAGAAAAACAGCTTCTCCAGAAGATGTTTGAAAGGTTTCTGATCCTGTGAGTGGAAGAGGACTGAAAAACCTTTTTTTTCTTCTTTTCAATCCTGAAATGATTGTCTGATAAAGACAGAAGAACAAGAGGATATGAAAAAGCCAACACATCCACAACTTCCTGAAGCAGATCAAACTTTCTTTGGTCATCAAGCTCATGAATTTGTGCAAGCTTGAAGATTTAGGCGACGGCATCACCAGCTTGTGTGTCCATCATTCACATATAGATCATGTTGAACCAGGAGCAGAAACCCTGCGGAAGCTTTATATCTACAATAAAAGGATGAAAGGATGTGGTTAATACAACTAATCACTTCGTGGTCAACACATGTTTTACGTTTTTGTCACAAAGCAGACGTAGAAGATGACAGATGACCTTCTGTAAGCACAAATCCCTGCAGACAACAGGGCGGCTGTTTTACTCGCTTTTCAGTGACACGGGGGTGTCCGCTTCCCCCATTTATGTCAAACTGGAAGTCAAGAAGTATTCATGGGAAGAAGAAAAGCAGTTTGACATCAGCACAAACGAGATGATGTGTTTTCTGAAGGAAACGATGAACTGGGTGCCCTGAGAAGAGAAAGGACGTCTGGGTTTTACCGCGACATCACAGAACCATCATCACAGAAGGATCTGGACTGCAAGTCTAACCTCGGGTAGCAGGTGATGGTCCCAGATTCACATTTCAAGAATGATTCAATTCCGGTTCTCAAGATTTTCACGATTCAATCCGATCTGTTCTGATCAGATGTGGATTTTTTTCAGTAATATTAAAATCTTTGGGTTTTTTTTTAAGTTAAATTAAACGTATATATAGTTATGAAGCCTATTAATACTAGTTTTATATTGTCATTCAACAAAAAGTGAATGAAATGTCAGAAGTTAAAGATGACTTCTGTGGTTTGTAGAACATATGAGGAGATTTGTCTTGTAGTTTTTATGTATATAGTGTGTTGTCACACTAACAAGTTTCCGTAACCACAGATGTCCACCAGTTATCACTTGTAATGCACAAGCCTAATTATTACATTTTCTTTTACTAATGGCTTTTTCAGAGGGATGTTTGCGAGACACTACAACATAATGCAGTTCTGCAACCTTCATTCGCCGCCTGAAGCTCTTTTCAACAGTACAATCTAATATTTTGGTTAAATACCTTTTGAGTGAACTTTTATTTTGAAACAGGAAGCACCGGATGTTGAGGTTTGGACTGTGATGTCATTCTAGTCCAAGCAGCAGTCAGGACAAGTAAAAACAATCACAAACACAACATAACGCGGATGTGGGCGCTTCTCCTGCACAAAGTCTGCAAATACCTCAGTTACTTTGAGAGAAAGAAAGTTTGTGTTACCTGTGGCTCCCCGCGGACATCTTGGAAATGTCTGGCTGATGCGGCACGTCCTGCAAATCGCTTTGCTTTCATCAAGCTCACGGTTGTGTTGATGCTTTCTGAACCCAAAATGGTTCATTTTGCAACCTGAAATGTTTTGTTTTCGAAGCCCGGACTTGGCTAACATGCTACGTTCTGACGCAGTGTAAACGGTTTCCATTTCTTCACACGCATGCGAGGATGAAAGGTCAAAGTTCACCAAGGGAAATGTATTAAGTCGATCTTTGGACTTATGGATCGATCTTAAGGAGTTGATATGAGAATGGATTAATCGATCTTTTCAACAAGCCCAAGCCGAGTGGGCCTACAGCAACCAGGGTCAAAACAGGCGGGGAGGTGTGTTTTCCCATTTAATGCGGACCAGTATACCTGTGGTCTCCAGAAGAAGTGCTCGTGACGAGAATGCGTGACACATGAAGCGTGTTTGAAGAGGGACGGGGTTCGGAAAAACCAACTTATTTCTAGGAGCCTCGGATGCAGAGAATGACGTCCAGGCGAACACGAGACCAAAGAAATGACGACGTCCTGAAGATCGCAGATGAATTCAGAGCGAAACGCGATTTAATGAAGACAAGAAACACAAACTTACCTCACAGACGTCACAGCATGCAAACGATGAAGATGAAGATGCATGGAGGAAGTTTCGCCTTGAACATAAAGCCAGGAGAAGAAACACCTGTTTCCTGTCAGAATGAAAGACCGAAGATGGAAACTAACTGGATATTTCTGAGGAATTAATGTGTTTTTAGCCAAGATTTCAGAGCTGCGAAGATAAAAATCCCAACTGATGAAGGAAATGAAGCTTTTTGAAGAAGACCACCGACAAACCTACTGCAAGGAGATGAAGATGTCTTCTGAGATGTTTGAGATCTGGGAGGAAGAATTCGCTTTATGACGAAGAAGACGCACAAACTTTGATGCGTCATCAGATCAGCTCCCACAAGAGACTGAACATCACCTGTCAGACCAAATATGGACGTCGTGGCAACATGGCTGCTTTGGAAGGAAAGGCCATTACGAGGAAGAGGAGCTACATGATGAAGCAGCGGCTGATAACAGATACAAGCATGTTCTCAAAGACTTGAATGATAAATCATGATTGGAGGGATGTTAACTGGAAATATCTGCTATGAACAAAGATTTTATCAGTAAAAACAAAAGAAGTGTGAACTTTCACCCAGTTTTAACTCGCCGCCTGTCATCTTTAAAACGTTTACATCAGGAGAAATTCAAACTTGCTTTACATCCGTATGTATGAAAATCTAAACAACCCCCCTTGTAGTTAACATATTGTAAATATGTGATAATGTGGATCTTCTGAAAGGTAGGTTGGTTGGATACGGTAACCTGTTTTTACTTATTTTATTTACTACGTTTTCACAGTTAAGCGCTAATGTTAACATGCAGTAAGACTAACTGGTTTTTCTAAATGGGTTTTATGGCGATGCTAAGTTACACTACTGCCCCCCCTCTGCCTCCTGCGCAGCCTGCTGTGTTACTCCTCAGACAGACAACTCTCTTTGGACCTGGTCAATGTGGGTCGCCAGCGTCTGGACTTCCTGCCCATGCTGGAACACTCTGGGACGTACGAGGAGACCGACATGCACACGGGAACGTTTGCACAGGAGATCATCACACTGGTGCATCTTGTCAAAGGTAACCACTAAACACACACACACACACACAAACACACACACACCTAGCCTGGTGGCATTTTGTACAAGATGGAAAAACTGTTGTCTCCATCTTCATGTTTGTTTTCATATAAAATGATAAACAGCTTCTTCCCAGAAGGCAAAAAGCATCTATACACACATATATATATATATATGTGTGTATATATGTATATATGTGTGTATATATGTATATATATGTGTATATATGTATATATATGTGTATATATGTATATATATGTATATATATGTATATATATGTGTGTATATATATATGTATATGTAAAAAATTATTTTTTCAGTATTGTTGCAGAGTGATGCTAAAATATAACCTTATTCTATCTTTCTCTTTCACCAGTACTGGAATCCATTTCTGTGGAGGAACCCTGATTGATGCTCAGTGGGTCCTTACTGCTGCACACTGCCTG
>JBAMHX010000020.1:2059624-2076880 GCA_037177515.1 Pseudomugil tenellus
ATTGTATATTTTATATATATAGTATATATTTTATATATATATATATATATATATAAGTTCTTTTTTTTTGTTTTGTTTTTTTGGTGATTTAGACTTTAATGTTTATTTTTTTTATTATTCTTTTTGTCCAGTTCATATTAAGACTAATTCTGATTTCCTTTAGCTCAATAATCAACCAGCAAAAAAAAATCATTGTAATTTTTACTGGAAATGGAAAATGAATCTGTAAGAATCCATTGAGCATTAAGAAGTTTAATATTATCGGTAAATCATAGTTAGGTTCTTACAGTCCATGTCGGTGTGAAGCACATCCACAAACATGGCGTCTGTCGGGTCAAGCCGCCCCTCAGGCGTCGCACTAGCAAACATAGGCCCAGCCGGATCCAAACCTGGAAGAGAACCAAGGATCTGCGTCATTCTAATGTTTTATTCGTTTTACTTTTAAGGGTTTTCTTTAGGCCATCTATCTTCTATTCAGAAATATAAAATATATTTATGATTAATGACTCTTTTATTGACATAAATATCTCAAAATAAACTGTTAAGGCTGTGCTCATGAAATTATAGATCATTTTGTCGACATCCAACAGATGTTTACATGCAAACTACACACACAGTAACATGGAGCGTAAACGAGCCAGATTAAATCATCACCTCGTCACAAAGGCACAACTTTCCTTTTTTTTAGTTGCATCTATGAAAAACAAGGTGAAAAACACCCCAAAAGACAGAAAATAGTATTTTTGTAGCAATAATGTGGTTTTCAACAACCTAGTGGTGAAAAAGTCATCAGCAGTGGAAACAGTTGAGAAGAAAAAGGAGCAATTTTTGGCCTAAAAGACTCGCTGCAGCATATAAACAGGGTTTGGAAGTGGTGTCCTCAGGAAATGGGCCCAAATCCAGCAAAGACCTGATCCAGGACATGAGAGAAGCATCTGGACATCCAGCTGATGCATCCACAGTTTTACCACAAGAGAAACAGAGAAAAGGCCGAAGTATGTCAATGACACAAGATCTGGACTGAAAACCAGCCGATATGTCTGCTAGAGGGACAAATCCTATCCGGAGCCCAGACTTCAGCATCATGTCAGCAGTTTGGGATAACCATTAAAGATTAGGAAGCAAAAAGCAGAAAACATCCAAACAAAAAGCTTTGAAACATCTTTTAAACGTTTGGATAATCGTTGGCTAAGATGTTCAGACCGTGTTAAAGAACGAAGCAGCTCAGACCAAATATGATTATTTTTTTACCTTTTCTAATGTTTCTAATCCATTTGCATCTAAATAAACTCCTGAACCTACTTCCTGTTTCCTGCACTATTCTGTAGAAAAGAAATGAGTGGCTCACGACTGGCAAAGTTAAAAAGTACAAAATAAAAGCTTACAAGATGCAGTAAAATCTCCTCCCTACCTGTAATGCGACCGATCTTCCCCTTCAGGTTTGCTCCAACATATCCAGCCAAGTGAGCTCCCAGACTGACTCCGATGAGGTGAACCGAGCTCAGAGCAGCTCCTTCCTCCTACAAACACAACATTAGTAATCTGCAAAGTGCATACTTTGTTTTCTGTATCATACATGTGTGACTATAAGCAATCAAATGCAGACTTCTATTTATGTATTTTTATTTATTTCATGATTGTTGCTTCTTTTTTTTTGGAGAATAATCTGCAGTACGCATTAGGAGTCTTATGTCTGGTGTCCTCTCCAGCTGTGTTGGTATGTGGGGGCCTTCAGCGCCTGCTTCTTGTCTCACCTCCATTTCCATGATGAAGCCAGTCAGGTTCTGAGCAGCGTCCCTCGTATAAGTCACGGTGGTAAAGTAGTTGAGATTGGCCGCTCCTCTGTTCCAGTCCACCACGATGATGTTCATGTCTTCCTGCTCCGCCAGCAGGTGGACTATGTGGTTGATCCAGATGGGCGGCGCTCCAGTGGGGCGGTAGCCGTGGATGACAAAGGTGGTGGGACGTTGCAGGTTGAGGAGCGGCTGAGTGGACGGGTGGTGATGATTTATTTCGAGGCCGCAGTGCAGGTTGGAGCGGGTGTAGAGTAGCAGCCGCACATACAGTCTGGTTCCTAAGAAGCAGTGGGACAGGTTGAGGTCTGTGAAGTCGTCACAGGATTTCGCTGTCTGGTTCTCGTCTTGGCCTGGAGGGAGAACATCCACACGTCACACGGAAGCTGAGACTTAATGATAAAGAAATCTCAATCACTTTTCCATTTAAGAACATATTTTTAACATATATGTTAATTCAAAGGCAGCAAAAAATTAACTTAAAAAAATATGCAACCCATTGATTTCTATTTCACTCCCAAGAGCCTCTTCATGTCAATCACCATCTCGCTTCTCCTCTTCAGTCATGTTTTTACTGTTCCATATACTTACCAACAGTCATTTAGTTACTCAACAAATAAATGAGACAATATGGGTTTTACCAGATCTTGTCTGAGGATTTATATCCTGTATTCTGACCTAAACATGTGAGAACCATTACAGGAAACTGGTTTAAACGTGTGGAGAAAAGGCAGATGTCTCTGAAGGAATCTCTGTAATCCTAAAAATGGTCAAATATGTGGAGACTTTAAAGCCAACATTTAGTGTTAAAAGGTAGGAGAATTATAAATAATGACCCTAAATATTCTCCTGTAGTGTCAAAAGCAAAACAAGCATCATCACCCCATTATTTTCCCCATGACGTGCCCCATGGCACAGTGCGGGGGCCCTTTTGCTTTTCAATATAAACTTCAATGGAGTGTATCGTACTGTGTGAATTAAATCCAATCTCCTTAAAGCCTAATGAGGAACTTATTTAACTAATCCTCTCTCAATCTGAACTGGTTCTCGTCTCAGTCAGTCTGGTCACCACACAAACTGTCTTTTCATGTCTTCCTGACTCCGACTGAGATAAATCTGCGTCACTGATACTGATGATCCTCTGACCCATGATCAGTCCATCAAGATGTGATGAAGTCAAGCTCTCCGCCATTTTGCTTTGCACTTTATTTAATCCCACGGAGCCTTTTTTTTAAACAGAATGTACGCATAGATCGCTTTTCTAGTAATTTTGTGCACACAGTGCTCTAACACGACAAACCACATCAACCTATTTGCACACACTCATAAAACACTTTCTTGTCTTGTTTATTCACACAATCATACATTCTTGCATCAATAGACACGTCAGAGGGAATGTCGGCTTCAGTATTTGTCAAAGAACACATTCACATTTAGTCTGGGGAAGTCTTTCCAATGGACAGATGAGTCCGTCTGCTAGTCGCTAAGGCCAGAGACCAACAGTTCATTTATCTGTCCCCTGCATTTGTGCTGACTCATCGTTGTGAACCGAGCATGTTAAGAAGTGTTGGTAGTGTTGCGATGCCAGAATGTGCTAAACAGACTATATTGTTTCCAAATATAACTCATTAGAAGTAGTAGTGCTCTTAACTTCTTAGCATTAAGGAAGAAAAATTTAAAACAAAAAAGAATAAACTGACTAATCATCCAGAAGAAAAACATGGAGAGAGCTTGTCCCAGAAAGAACTGATCTGGGATTTATCTGGGAGGAGCTCGGTCAGGCATGTGAGGATTTTTGTTTGAGCGGTGCATAAATTTATCCTTTCATAAGTAAAACAAGCGTAACAAAATGTTTTTATTGTTCTTAATGTTAATGAATACTTCTCAAAACAGACAAACCATCTCAAATGAGCATGGTCTATAAATTACTGCTGCTCTTGTTTTTGTGGTGGGAGACCGGGGACAATTGCAACATATAGTTTTTCTCCAATCAGAAATCAGCTGGAGTGCTAACACACTACTCATGCTCAGTTGGCATGTCTGGTCAGGTTTTTACAGACTATGTTGGATACCCCCCATGGTGGAGAAGAAGCAGTTGATTTGGAGAAAAGCTCCAGGATTTATTTAAAAAAAAAACTTTTTTTTTAAGGAATG
The DNA here is from genome assembly GCA_037177515.1 of Pseudomugil tenellus. Taxonomy (NCBI): domain Eukaryota; kingdom Metazoa; phylum Chordata; class Actinopteri; order Atheriniformes; family Pseudomugilidae; genus Pseudomugil; species Pseudomugil tenellus. Next base: position 2,063,572 of record JBAMHX010000020.1, read on the forward strand.
AAAGTATTTTTTCTTCAGTTTTTTTTTTAAACTGTTTTCAGTGTTTTTGTGATTCCAGTCAAAATGTTTTAAAGGAATGACATTGTAGCTTTTACCTAATATTGATTAGTGTGTGTCAGGTTGCTCTGTTAAGCTAGCACATGAGGTCTTGTCATGGCTAACAGGTGTTGCAACTGTCCCTGTACTATATATTATTAGTTTTCAAATAAAATAAGAAAAATGTAAAAAGAAATGTCATTGAAAGCCTTTTATTTTTTCAATTCAATTGGCTCGGGGACAACACTTTATGTAACTATCTTTAAATGGTTTAAACTAACAGACATATGCAAGTTTATTGTAGAAAAAAATGATTTATCTAATTTAAACTATCTGTGAGGAACGGCGTCGAATGCAAAAAGTGTTGCAACCGTCCCCAGTCTCTCCTAATTCTTGAATCAATATTTCCTCCAAATAAAAAAATAGCAGTGAAACTAAGCTGTTGCGTTGTTCAGACGTCAAATTAAATATCATTAAAGGAGCTATAGCCTGCCTGGTTTTATTTTATTCTCGTTAAAAAAAAGCTTTTTACCCAGAATCTTATGCAGTAAATTAAATTGAAAAAAAAATCAATTCACTGATCGTCCATTTGTAGGCTACGAGTTTAGGCTTTTTTAGTCGGTGGATGCTGCTAATGCTAACTAGCTTCTAAACGCTGTGACAGTTTTCTTTGCAATTGCTAAATGATGAGTGTTGCCTAGCAACGACGCTGTCTCTCCTAGCGCCTTATAAACAGAACAGCGTCGCCCAGTAAAACTGAGATTTAAGTAGAAAAAAATTAATGGACCAGAGAACTTTTATGCCTATTTAATGAAACCAAAACAGTCTGAGATGTGCACGTTATCACATACACGCTGAGTGGTCTGCTTCTCACTCCTCGCTCATAGAAACAGGTGTAGCTCCTTTAAGTAGTGAGAATATGAGTGGAAAAAAGAAATATACTATCACATTTTTTCCATGAGAATGTTTTACGTAAGCAGACACAACGTAATAGAGAAAATAAAGCCACTGACGAGGCCTCCTTCCTAAAACACCAGTAGAAAAAAACACTCTCAGTCTGCCAGTGAATGTTGGGATCAAGTCTTTCTGTTTCAAAGTGACGTTGGTCTTTTTAGCCACCTAATAGATTAAGCTGGTAGCTTATTTAAAGTGTCGACATCCTCAAATACTGACTGGAAGCAAATTTGGTTCCAGTCTAGATATATCACAATACCTTGGACATAATTACCGCAAACCTCTTACAGCTACATGTTGGAACAAAGAAGACCGTCTCGTATAAGATTAAAAAGAAATATCTAAATGTACTCATCGTAATACTGGTGGGTTAATCTAGTTTGTTGCATTTTAGTGTTGAGGAAACACTGTGGATGATTCTGAGTCAGATCTCAACACAAAGTCTCTACAGACTGCTCGGAATATCAGTCACTTCTGTTTTTAGAGAACTTGCTGCTGAAAATCCTAAATTCCTCTTATCATTACTTACTGAAAGGATCAAATTAAGAAGTAATTTAAGAAGATTTGACTGTAAATCTGTCTATGGTCTAATTTCTTGTCTTGTTATTATCTTATTGAACTCCTGTAGAAAGAAACTGTTTAACAATCAGTGTTTTGTTCCTTTGTTAAAACAGATCTGATCGAATCTATAAGACTCCACTATAAATGGAAGCAAAGTCTAGTAGAAAATAGAGTAGTAAAGAGTAGATTTCATGATTCACGCCGAATGTGAGGGGGGATTTTCACCGGAACTAGTTTCCGACTTAGAGAAAATAATCAGATAAACAAATGGACACAGAAATTATGCTTCAAAGATACATTTAGGCCTGATCAGGTTTCAAATATTGCTTTAAAACTTTACTTTTTATCCACATAAAGTCACTTCTGGCTCCGAAAAGAACAAGATGACAATCTATCAATGTATCAACTATTGTATCTTCAGTTTATTCTTTATATTTTAAACATGTAAATGTTGTTTTTGTTTTCTTGGTACTTAAAAAGTAAGTTAAGGTTTATTCTGCATTAAATCAAAGTCGATACAGATGGGAACACCTAGATGCTGTATGCACTCCTGTTATGCCTCATATAACGGCAAGAACACTGATGAGATTTATCCTTTTTACCTGACTGTAGGTCAGTTTACAAACCATTTTCTGTCCTGATGTGGAGGATCGATGACCACAGTTAGTCATAAGTAATCAATTATTTGAATTTTCTCAGAAAAACAACCTGGAGAATACTGTCCTGTCATCTTATAAGTTTCGGGCTTGTTTCCTGAGTTAGTAGGAGTGTCTGAACTGGTCCTGAATGCAGTGTGTAAGCCTCAAAGCACTGGAGGAAAACACACAGCTTGTTTATCCATATAGGACAGAGTTTAGATGTTTAAAAATGTATCTTTAAATCCTTTAAAGTTCAAATAGAGCTTCCTGTGATAGACGTGATGATGACTAATTCATCCCTGTTAGGTTCAGCGTTGATCCTTCCTGGTTCACAAATGACAAAAACAGGAAACTAGAATCATTTCTCATACCAATAATCCTCCCACATAAATACATGTGTGAAAAAAGATCATAGATTTTTGTGCATGAGATGTTTCTTTACAAACAAGAGTCTATGTAAACATCGAAAGGATTTTCTTTGTCACAATTTGAGGCTTAATGTCACAAATTTTATTATTATTACTGTTATTAGCTAATGGACCTTATTAAACCAAAAGAAGAAACTGTTTTGTCACATCTAGTGGAAGACACAGACAAAAACACATGAACAAGCAACAAAACATCCATGGAAGGAGACAACACAGATAACTTTCTGCTCATAAACAAGTAAACGAACAACAGCAATTAAATACTGAATTCATGATGAAGGAAATTATATCGTCAACAAATAAACGAGGAGCAGGTGAGCCATGAGGACAAGAAGTTGAAAAAAAAAAGAACACGCTCCTTCAAAATAAAACAGGATGTAGTACTAAATGCAAATATGAAAATAAAATAAAAAAGGAAACAAATACCAAAGGACAGGAAGTCCGGGATCTGTTTAGTTTAATATAGTCACTAATTGTGTGTATTGTAAGTTATGTCTATTGTTCTCTTTACCTGCTTGTGAAGCCCTCTGAGACAACTTGTTGTGATACTGGGCTATATAAATAAAATTGACTTGACTTGACTTGACCAAATGAAAATGAAAAACCTGCCCAACTAAACCAGAAGATCTCAGCGAAAGCTAACTTCACAATAGAAATAAAACCCAAAAAATCTTCCTATTAACACCCAAGCAATAAAAAATAACACAAAACTTAAAGGCTGTGAGCATGTGAGTTCCCCTTAAAGCTCAGATTGTTGTTTTTCATTTCTGTTTATCTAAAATCTAAAAAGAGGTGATATAGCAAAAACATGCAGCTTCAGGGATAACTTCCTGTGGAGCTGTATGCACGCACACAAGCACGATACTGGTCTCAATAGGATCAGAGTACTATAAAAAACCTCCTCATCCCCATTGGCCCACCTTTAACCTAAGAAGTGGTTACAGCTGCCAGTCAAACACGGACGGCTTATTGGTGGGAAATGGTCTAAAACCCACCACAGATGCTCACATTGAATGATGACCAGACTGTGACCTGCTACCACCAGACACATGCGCTACAGCACTAAAATAACCTGATCTGTCCTCTGCCGGCTAAGCTGGTTCTGTCTGCAGTTTTTCCCGTCTCGTAATGTCTGATTAAAGGTGTTTTTTACAAAATCTACTTTTTGTTTCTTTCCCACATCAAAGATGAAAACTGAAGAGGAAGCATATTTGTCTTTTACACTGATCATAAACTCTGTTTTGTGAGTTACACAGTTGCAGTTTTCTTACCTTCGCAGAGCACAAGGAGTCCCAGCACTCCCAGTAGTCTGTAGGGCAGCATCCTTCCCACAGACACAAAGATCCAGAGGCAGCGAGACGCAATGAGAGACAGGAATGCAGGCTGAAATCGGGACTGGGTGAACCAAAGAGAGATTTATGCGAAGGCAAGGAGGAGGCAGAGGAGGAGGGAGGGATGGGAGGTGGTGCCCTCACTAAAGGATCAGTTTCTAGAAGACAGGAGGTTGAGGGAGAAGAAGGGAGAAAAACTGATTGCTGTAAGAGCAATTAGCAAATGAGATAAAGCCAGAGTGTGTAGGAAGAAGAACTGGGTTGTCGGACGAAGGTAATAATGTGCATGTGCAGGTTTGAGCTGTTTTAAAAAGGTGATGGGACTCAGATGCAAACTTTACGAATGAGCATATTGCCTCATACAAACAAGTCCAATAATGAACTAAAGGTAATATTAAACAGAAAAAAATGGAGCTTTACGTCTATTGTGATTTATTTAAACTGAGACTTGAATGAAGATGACACAAAGTTTAAGTTTTACTGAGGATAAAAGGAAAGCATCAACCCAAGCGTGGCAAAAACCTTCATTAAATAAGTACAACTTTCAGAGCTAGATTAGGTTTTCTGACAAGAAGAATTAAAGATTCATTAAAGCACATTTCAAATTTCTGCCTGTAGCTAAGAGCTAACTGAGCGGACCAAAGTAAAGTAAAGGTGGGAAATTTGTTCTGGGCCATAAATCCACGGTTGCAAAAACAATAAACAATAACATAATATACATAAAAAATGATACCCAAGAATACAAAAAACAAAACAAAAAAAACCCCAAATAGGTAAATTATTAACAAATGCTGCTCTAATCTAATTCTCTAATCCTGATCCAAGGTAGTTCTTAATGTTCAGCAGATTTATAGACATCTGCACAAATAAATTCTTAAATCTATTCAGTTTGCAGCGAGGGACTCTAGGATCTAACGGATCTGTTAGCCAGCAAAAAACCGCATTTGCGCAACACTTTGCTGTAAATATTTGATGTCTGTCAATCAAAAGGACACAATAATAATTACACTGGATTTCAAGATGAATTAACGTCTAAACAGATGATGTGTTGATGAACCACATATAGTATTCATAAAGGTAAACACGACCTATTTAAACCTAAAAAGTACTTTTAGCTGTAAACATATTTACTACTAGCAGTTAAAAGGGGGGGGGGGGGGGGGTTGCAATTTTTGGACCTCCTGAATAGGCTTCAATTTTTCCCAACGGAGGTTTCCACTTGGCTCAGATGCAGGTTTTATTTGTTGTAGGCATTCCTCCTCGCTCAGCAGCGGTGTCCAAGATTAGTGGAGAGGAACACCACAACCAATATGGTTCTTTCCATATAAATATAAATTTATTTAGCAATCATGATTCAGGTGTTTAAAAAGTAAACAGTAATATCAAATATAGTGGAAAGTTTGGCTTTCCCTGTCAGACTGGGGATATCCTCTCTTTGGTTGTCTTTTTATTTACACGCCATCAACAGATGCCAACACAGATGACACTGACTTGCTTGAGCACTAAAGGGATAACCCACTAAATGGATTAACCCAATGGTGTTTCCTAAACCTGCAGGAACACTTAGATTTTGCTCCTGATCTAATCAAACTTGCTCGTCTTTCTTTCGACAAGCGCCCATGTGAAGATGCAAATAATGTATTCTAAAATGTCTGACTACATAAAAACAGCAGGATTAGAGAAACAGTTTGTTATTATTTAGTTACAGTAAAACCGAATATGTCTCCAGGCCAACAGATGGACCAATTGAAGATCCAGATGTACCCCTAATGTCCTGTATCAGGTCTTTACATGTTCTTTACTGACACATTCAGACACTGTTCTGAAGAACAGATTATGTTTTTTAACTTTAGGTCTGACACTTTCTTTTTCTCTTCACTTGTCCAGATCAGGGACAGAGCTACAAGAGTGGCCAGGACAGTACACTAAAAAAACTAAAATCTAAGTAAGATTAAACTTCCCAAATCAAGGACACATGCTTATTTTTTAAATGTAAGATAATTATTCTTATTTAGTAGGTTTTTTAACATTTTTTTTTACTTGTTTTAGGAATTCTTGCCAGGTTAATGTTGCTTGAAATAAGATAAATGATCTGCAAACAGAACAAGAAATTTTATCTTATTTCAAGGAAAATTAACTTAATTTTTGTAGTTTTTTTTCTTGTTTTTTAAAGCCAGTTTTTGTAGTGTAGTAAACACCTCTGAAATCTGAACAGACATCACAGGTGCCCCCACACTAAAAGCCCATTTATGCTCAACGCAGAAGACTGAAATGAATAGAAATGAATAGTTTTTATTGCAGCAGATGATACAATGAGACAGAAAGCAAGTTTTGTCCATCTACTGAGTCGGTTACTCGCAGTTGCTGCATTTTGAGGGTGTTTGTGGAGCCATCGCTTGACACAGACACCAAAGTAGTACCACAGGAAATCGCAGGAGCTGCTTTGAGCTGACACTGAATTAGCGAAAGGGCAACCTAGAGAAGAAACAGGAAGTGGATGATACAGACTGCCATATAAAAAGAAGCCAACAAAGATGAAAAAGTAAATGAGAACAGATTGTAGACATGACGGGTTTTCTTAGTAAAAGCTGTGTCAGGGTTTTGGGTTAGCTTACGTTGGTTTCCTGTTTTATTTAGTAGTTTTTCTTGTTTTGCCCGTTGCTTTCTGTTTCAGCTTCATGTATTTGTTCATTAGTTCACCTGGTTCGATTTTGGTCATTGTTTTCAGTTTCCAGTGTATTTATACCGTTAGTTTTCTTTCCCCCTTGCTGGTTCATTATATTCCTTTGTATGTTTCTGAGGTATCCGTTTAAACTGTGGTTTTATTCGTTGATTTAATAAATCTAGTTCCTCTGCATCCCGGTTGTCCTCCTGGTCTGCGTTTGGGTCCACATCCACCTTCTCTGCTTCATAACAAGCTGTGTGATTGTGTCTGATGCTACAGACATATTTATGATGTCACATCACCAACAAATATGCAGAAGTGAACTCTGATCTCAGGTCAGCTAGTGGAGGAACTGGTTTAGTAACCATGGCAACATAAAGGTGACGTTTGCAATGTATGTCCCCATTTATGTACAAATGGGATCATAAATGGGCCTTAACAGATCGCAGAACAGAAACATCTTTCCAGACAAACGTGGAGGCACCAGTGTACGTAATTGTGCAAATATTGCCAATCGGAGCATCAGATATTGGTTCATTTATGAGTCAGTGTTCATATATACTTGGTTCAATGCCAGTGTGGTTAAAGCAAATAGGAAGTAACTTGTATCTATGGTGACTGAGTCTGCATAAACTGAGAAAGTCAAATCCTGTTTTCAGAAATGTGTTTAAACTTTAACACCACTTTAGTTATTCTAGGATTTCCACCTCTGTATGGGACGTAAGCAGGTCTGTCTTTACAACAATAGCAGCTGCAAGGAAGGAAAACCTCTTTTTCATAAACGTTTATGTAATATTTTTTTTAGATACTCATGTAAATAGGAAACAAAAAACTATCAGAACCATGATTATCAGAACAATCTGTAAGTTAAGTGGCAAATGGAGCATTCACAAACCCTTTTTCACACATTATTGCTTCCGCTATAAAACTTTCTTGTCATATGTCAGGGAGTATTGTAGAAGTAAACTGAGGAAACTTCATAAAATAAGTCTTGTAGGTGGTCCTGTACTGTGCCTCCTCCCTGATGTGTGCCATGAAAAGCCAGAGCCACGCCAGTTATGGATAATAATAGCTGCACACAGACTCTGACCACACTGAGCCAGCCTATCCCGCCCGCAAATTAAACAGAAACACGTATCATTTACTGTATAGAGAAAGCTAAAATCTGCAGGGCTGAGCTGAGGTTACAGTAATCTTAGAGTGAACATTAAAACCTGGCAATCAGTGATGGAAAACACATAGCAGGAGCCTAAAGCCCCCTACAGAGCAGCAGCAAAGCTACTTTTACACAGACTGACTAATGAAAGGCGTTAAGCTGTTCACAGTTTAGACACATTGACAGAGAAAGCCATGTTTCATGCTTTAGTTCGTAGCATTTTATCTAGAAAACTACAAATAATTAAGGACTTCCACCCATTAAGCTGGAATTTTAGTTCCAGTCTCACGTGATAGTTACTGGCCCCCACTGGCATCTGTTTGGCCCCAACATGAACTGATTTGCTTCTGTCTTCATGGACACATTATGTCACATTATTTAAAAATAAATAAATGAATTTTTTTTGTCAGTGTGTGTTCCAGCTCTTTTGAGATGTTTTGCTGATTAAAAAAAAAGATTTAAAATAAAGTTCCTTAATATTGTAAAATATCTGTTTTACTTTGTTTTTATGTTATTGTTCCATTATGGATTAAATATAGCTTCATTAGATTTGCAAAACAATATAGGAGCCAAGCATCTCTGAGTCTTTGTTATGAGTGAGGGAAGGATGGAGCGTGAGATCAACAGGCAGATTGATGCGCCGTCCGTAGTAATGCAGACTCTGCACTGATACGTCATGGCGAAGAAGGAACTGAGAAAGCAAAGCTCTCGATTTACCGGTCGATCTTTGCTGCTACCCTTATAAGGGTCACAACTCATGACCAGCTCATGACCATGACCAGATCTTCTTCTGCTCTTATTATTTTGTTGATCATAGACCGACAGAACTGCATCCAGATTGAGAAATATATCTGAGTTACGAACGATGATCAGCAAATTAGAGGCGAAGGCTAACTAGTTAGCATAATGAAGCTGATCAGAAACCTGCTTCCACCTGCAGCACAAAGAGCCTGTAAGTACTCTGATTATTAGTGCAGGGTAGTTCATAAGGTATCTTTTATTTCCTACTCTATTTTCATGACCATAAGTGGACTTAAAAGTGTAATGTGTTGTTGTGTGAATTTGAGAAAGCGGAAAGCATGAGAACTGAATAGAGAAAAGTGAAAAAAGAAATAAAGTAAATCAACCAACAGCTAAATGAAAAGAAAGAAATTGACTATGAAACCATAAATACTCTGCTGCAGTATTCCCTGACAGAAACACAGACTTTTTGGCAGCTTGGCAAAGTAAACATCGATCCGCTACAGGCAGCAGCGGAGGCTATAGCTGGCTGTCACATCAACAAGCTAATCAAATTAAATAAAGTTTAAAAAGATTTCAGGGACCAGAAAAGGAAGGTGGGACACACTAGGAACAATAGACCCAAAAGAAACCCACATTTTTCACATCCTGAATCCTGATCGCAATGAAAGAAGCTAAACAACCGGAGCCCTGAACTGTCATCTACCCATTCTGTTAGAGTAGACGGATGGGACAGTAATCTCTTTGTTCTGTCCACTTGATTAAAATGTGACACGTGTGTTCATGTATGAGATTTGGCCATTGTTTGAGTAATGGAAATGTTATTTTGAAGATTTCTCTGAAGTAGTATCACATTTTAAAACAGTACTAGTTTATCATTATTCCTCACGTAGCCGGAAGGGCGAAACAGACTTATGCATAATTTTACGTAATGGATTATAAGAACGGGGGTCCGCCAAAAAAATGCTGGATAGGATAAGAAGCTTGGTCTTGGACTCAAGAGCTGCTGCTTCTCCACATCGCGAGCCAGATTAGGTGGCTCAGAGGAGACCCCGGTGGTCCAGCAGTGAGATTCTTAGATTATATCTCTCAGCTGGCCTGGCAAAGCCTCTGGTCCCCCCCCTTCCTACCCCCCATTAGGTGGCAGATGTGGCTGGGAAGAGGGAAGTCTGGGCTAACTATGAAAAATCTTAGTTTTGCCCCTTTCCCTGGGAATATACGCATCTTACCTGAAAAATTGTATCGTTAACACATGAAATCAATATCATAAACTATGTGCATCCTAAACAGTAACCCTACCTATCGCCCAGTGACAGTTGGGATTGGCTCTGAATTAGATACTCTGAATTAGATGAAGCGGTTAATAAAATGGATGGATGGCATCTTACACATGGAAAAAATCAGTTCTCTTCAGAGGTTTCCTGCTCCCTAGTGGTTAAATTTAGCTCATGCAATTTTAATCTGAAAGTGTCTTCCTCAGCCTCTTTAGTAGGCTACCACGGGGATCACTTTGTATAATATTCATCATTCCCTGACACTGTTGTAATGAAAATATCCATTGTTATATTACTAAAAGCGTTAAAATGAACTTGGAATGGTGCTTTTTTTTTCAATCTAATTATTGAAAGTTATTGAAAATGATAGAAAAAGTTTTTAACAAACATGACTTTTTCAGCCTGATTTAAAGGAACTTTTAGTGTTGTTTTGCCTTAAATTTAACTCTATAAAAGTTTATACTCTTATCTTACAACAAGCAGAGAAAGACTTTCCCGACTTTGACCTGAGATTGTCTGTGTTGTGGGGGGACTCTGGGATTAAATATGGCCTGAAACCTGTCGAGCAGCCAGGTATAAAGGTCACTGATCGGTCACAATGTTCTGACCGCTTAAAGAGCTTAACGTCAGAGAACACACTATGTCATTAGTCACCTGATTTGGCACCTGTCACAATGAATCAGCCAATGAGATCATAACTGGTGTGATGGAGCTTGAGCTGCTCTTGGCCTCAAAGGTCCACGTTATACAGTGAACAGTAGCTGGAGGTGAGTTACAGCAAGTATCAATCATTTCTAATGAGCCATTCTGTTTGTTATATCCAAACTATTTTTCATAATATAAATTTATTCATAAAGGCATTAATAAATATTAGAGATTTAGGAGGTACAGTGCATCAGTTTTCTGCTGATAGTTACATTCTTCTAACAGGTCCTGTGATGGACTGGGGACCTGTCCAGAACGTACCTGGCTCTCTCCTGTTAATTGCTGGGATAGACTCCAGTTTCCCCACAATCTTCAAATAGACTAAGCGGTGTAGAAAATGTATAAATTGAAGACATCTTGAAACAGAGTGGGTACTGTTAAAAATTCTGCAAATTATCCTTATAGGTGAGTACATGACATGGCCTCCAAGTGAATCAGTTTCCTCTAACACATATTAGCTCCTGTAAAATGAAGGCAGGTGTGAATATGAGATCCCATATTTACAAATCTGTTCAAAATTCAGCTAAATTTACATCCTCATTTCATGCAGCACCATTTTACAAAATAATACTAAAAGTTCACACCATCATGACCGACCTGAACACACATTAGTAAATATATAAAGCTACAACATACATGGCTATCAGCTATAAGCAGTTACGAAAGAACGCCTGTTAACTTCTTATGAGGATTATTTACTGGGCGGGCTCAAGTGTATGAACCTGACGAAGAAGCAGGCTGATGTTAAAATAAAAACAAAACATTTATTTTAAATATGAATTTAACATATTTTGTGTATTTTAAACATTTTGTACTACTTTGATTATATTTAAAAATTAATACTCCAAAAGAGCCTAAAAGGGTTTTTGGGAGTAATCTTCACCTGGAATTATTTGTGTATTATAGCTCATAAAATAGTCATTTTGTAATTCATTCATAATATCTATGTTATTATTGGGTCAAATGAATTTTAAAAAATCTTTGGACTCATAAAGAGAAATAAAACATGAATAGAAAAAAGAAATGTCACATCTATGTATTAAAAAAACACAGCAAACTATAATAAACAACTTTTTGGACATTTTGAAAGTGTTTACAAATGTCTTAGTGATAATGGGGTAAAATATAAAGGGTCTAACAATTATATATAAATATATATATTCATAAAAACTGCAAAAATAACAACTCGTGTTATTGTAGCTGACGCCTCCTATTGGCCGTTTCCAATTTTCCCTGCCAAAGATGACGAGTATCCTTTTCAAGACACAAAATAGTAAGGTGTGGTACATCTTGTTAAAGATGGCGAGCCTGTCAAAGACGAAGGAGTCTGGGATTGGATTGAAAGAAATTAAAGGTTTATTAAAATGATAAGAACAAAGGGTAAAATACGAAGTTGCAACAATGGAGAAGGTTGGACAGAGATCTGTTCAGGCCAGAAGTCTGTAAGGTTCTGACCTGTGTACTAAAGAGACATGATTTTACAGCTGGCACATTGCTAGAGACAGATAGAACTGTACCAGACACAAGGATGTATTACGTACTTTGTACGCCATAACAATATGAAACCAGAAAATTCCACAACAATCTTGTTTCATTTAGATCTTTGAAAAAACACGTGATGATATAAAGTAGTCCATTTGGACGTGTAACAACATGTGACAGAGTAAGATGATCTGATAGGACATTTACTTGGCCAATCAGATGACGCTCTTCAATCAGTAAGCTAGCTCCAGAATAACAAAATCTCTCATCTTTTCCACACAAAAAAGTAAGTAATAATTTTAAACCGTTCCAGATATATTGCTGTTTAAAGTTTATTATATGGTAGGGTATGGTATGGTATGGTATGGTATGGTATATATATATATATATATATATATATATAATCCGCGAACACCCCCAATCTACATATTGCCCAAACCTCGAATAGACACAGTACAATAATATAAAGATGCGCATGTTCAGTCACAAAGTTCCACCTGGTGTAGAAACCTTGAATCCGCTCGGTATGACATCAGGACAGGATGCATCCTGAGGTCATGACCTTTTATTCGCACTTGGTTGTTGGTTAATGAGAGGAATAGTTCTGGAGATATTGCCAACAATCTGTTTTTTTTTTTTTTTGTGGCGGCGAAACCATAAATCCTGAAATCATTCAATTTGACCCAGGGTTATTTGATCCCTACCATTAATATGCAAGTGTGTTTTTTGGTGTGATTTTGGTCAGATAAACAAATTTACATGCATTATAAGTTTAACTTCTACCTTGACAGGGACAGAAAAGTTAGGAAAATTCATTTCTTTAGCTAAAATAACTATCAAAACTTGTAAAATGTTTTTTAAAAGAAAAGAAGAAATAATTTCCTAAAAAGTTTGCTGTCCATGCATAAAAGTTATAAGTGTGGGATTTTTTAATGAAAAAATAGGAAAAGGATTTGATCATGTGACGGCATCAGCGCTACGTCCTAAACAAGTTGCAGGATCCTGTGAAGCTCAGGCGACTATAAAAGCTTCTTTTTCATGTGAAGCAGGATCTCCCGGGTTGGGGCTGGGTGATCCCTGGGACAGGCTTGCGTGTTGATTTGGCCAGCTACATTAAATAAATATTTGGGTGACATTTACCAGTGGTGCCTGCCTTCTCTCCTTGTTATGGTTCGTAACAATAAACTCCTGTTTTGCGCACACACAAAAAAAACAATATCCTGAGGCTGAAACAATTGTGCAGCATTTCCATGTCAAGAGAGTGGTGTCACGAAGCGGGTAGGTGGTGGACCCAAATGCAGGTGAGGAGAAGCAGGAGGCAGCCAGGGTGACGCTTAA
>JBAMHX010000020.1:2080703-2092249 GCA_037177515.1 Pseudomugil tenellus
TTGGATCTTGGTCCTCTGTCCAAATACACTAAGTCTGTGGTCACTAATCTAGGTGTCCACCTGGACAGCATGCTGCAACTTGACAGACATATTAGTGCCACAATAAGGGCCAGCTTTTTTCATTGGAGGCGTTTAGCGAAGGTTAAACATTTTTTAACGACAAGACCTGGAGATAGTGATCCATGCTTTTATCACCAGCAGGCTCGATTATTGTAATTCACTTTTATTCGGGCTACCTCTTAAACATCTTTCACGCCTCCAGTTGGTCCAAAATGCAGCAGCACGGCCCCTGACAAACACCAAGAAGTCAGAGCATATCTCGCCTGTCCTGGCCTCTCTTCATTGGTTGCCTGTAACCTATAGGATACATTTTAAGATTCTTTTATATGTTTTTAAATCTTTAAATGCCCTGGCCCCCTCCTATCTCTCTGAACTTCTCCAGCCTCATGCTCCAGCCCGTCCTCTTCGGTCATCTGAGATGATGCTGCTGAATGTCCCGAGGTCTCGGCGGAGGATGTGGGGGGACAGAGCATTCTCACTCCAAATTAGACAGGCCTCATCACTGGCGGTTTTTAAGTCCTTGCTAAAAACTCACCTGTTTGCCCTGGCGTTCCAACCTTCGTGAGCACCTTCGTCTTTTGTTGTTTTAATGTTTCAGATTTGTCATTTTTTTATTGTTTCTGTTGTCGTCATTTTTTACTGTTTTTGTTGTTGTTTTTATGCTCTTTTAACGTTTACTGATCTTTCTTGTGAACCTTTTTCTGTTTTATACTCTGTTAAGCGCTTTGTATCAGCGGCTACAGTGTTTTAAAGCACTATATGTTGACTTGACTTGACTTGCCTGTCTTTTTCTGTCTTCCTGTCTGTCTGTGTCTTCTTATCTTTCTGTCTTCCTATATTCCAGTGTGTTTCCATCTGTCTGTTTCTTTCTGTCTGTCTCTCTCTGTCTGTGTCTCCATGTGTCTCTCTGTCTTCCTGTCTCTGTCTTCCTATCTGTCTCTGTCATTGTTTCTTTCTATTTCTTCCTGTCTGTCTTTGTCTTTCTGTGTCTTTGTAACTGTCTGTCTGTGTATGTTTTCCTATGTGTCTGTTTCTTCCTGTCTGTATTTATCAACCTGTCTGTCTGTGTCTATATGTGTCTTCCTCTTTTTCTCTGTGTCTTCCTGTCTATGTCTGTCTTCCTGTCCTTCTGTGTCTGTCTGTGTCTTGAATTCTGTCTGTGTGTACCTGTCTCTCTATGTCTACCTGTCTTTCTGTGTCTCTCTATGACTTCCTGTCTATCTCTCTTTCACACACTCACAAGAACATTTGCTGTGTCCACACTTCCTCCTACCACCTCCTATGTGAAATGGTCGTGACACCCGGGCAGTAGCTGCATTGGCACCCATCAAAATTTCTTCAGAAATTTTCTAATTACTTTTACTGTGTGGTAACGGAGTTAATAACTCAATTACGTTTTGAGAGCAGTCATTTGTAACTATAACTAATTACTTTTTCAGAGTAAGATGCCCAACACTGGCTGTCAGACATAGTTCCTCATATCAGACTCTACAATACTTTTGTATCAAGAGGAATTTGTGGTTAAGTCAAAGACTGTACGGTTTCCAAGTCATCACTTCTCCACCACCTTGACCTTTGAGCTCTTTGTCCTGTAAATGTTGTTTTTTTGTTTCCAGAAAGCTCCATTCCTCTTCTTTCTTTGTTTCAGAAGTCTTGTAGTTTTTTTTAGAAGTAGCTTTGTAAGTTTTTCTGCCATTTTCAGTTTTGCTAGAACTTATGACTAGTAACAGTTTCACTAAAAACGTCAGTGTTTTCTTGTAGTTGCCCTGAACACTTTGCCTTAAATCTGAGACAATGTTAATATGTAAATCTTCCTTATCAATACAGTGTCTGGACATGCATGAATCATTTCCATAAATTACTTCTCAGACTCATAAGACCTAAGAGCCTGCACTCACTGGCTGCTGCGTTCCGTTGCCTAGCAACAAGGACACGCCTGACAAAATCCAGCTGTGAAGTAGTGATGTGGAAATTTTGGGGATGCGTGTTAAACCTCAAAAACAAAACGACTTATCAAATAAGCTTGGACCAAAATTTCTCTGTAGCAATGTGAGAAAGCAGAAATTTCCAGATACTGGTTCCAAATTTGCATAAAATCTGAAGCGCTGATTATATTTCCTCATAAGTAAGTTAATATGGCATACAGTCAATTAATATACAATATACTTATTTTAAAAGGTAAAATAAAAAAAGATAAATATGGCACTACATGAAAATAAGACTAAGGTTTTAAAAACCGAGTATTGTTAAAAATAAAATAAAAAATGAAATCATTAGTCTCCTTTCTGAAGTTTATAAATTAAAAATTGACCACAAGGCTATTCATTATTTAATAGACATATGTTCATATAAAGACAAGTTTAGAGTTTCCTTTTGTGATGAAGTGTGCATTAGTTCTCTTCAACATTGAACTTATAGATCAATACAGTCCAAAAATAAACTGTTTTCCGTAGCATGAAGCTTAATAAACATATATAGAAAATATAAAAAAAAACAATTGCACACAATGATTTTAACTCATTGACCTTTGTGGTGTTGAATAAAGATTTCTTGCACATAAATGCGATAAGCTAATTTTAGTTTGAATGTTAGCTTGGCTAGAAACAGATTTTATTTGATAATAAACAACTATTGTCCAAGTAATATTTTATTCTCAGCTAAAGTACTCAACTGTAGCAGGACAGACTGAAGTGCACTGAGCTAAATCAACTTCTGCATTATATGCACTACTTACCACTATCTGATCTCTTTTTTGTTCTTTCAGTTTTTTCCTTCTTTTTACTAACAGACAGATGATTTCTCTTAATTTAAGAAACAGGGGTTCTAACTTTATATCCTATCTATTTCAACAGAACACCTGCTACCACTTGTTTGTGTAGAATACTTTAGACCCTGCTTGCTGCATGAAAGCTTGGGGCCTCTAAGGTTGTTCTGCACTTTCACACTGAGTCAATACAAGCCCTCCACTTTATCTGCTCCGCTGTGGTTCAAAGTTGGCTCCGGGCCCTAACCACTTGCCTGATATGCCCAGCAAGCTGCACATTGGTGTGCACGAGAGAATGATGTGGCGTTACATAGTACCCAAGTAATGTAAAGCAACGTGACAACGTTATATAAATCAGGGGTGGCCAACCCTGGTCCCCCAGAGCTGCAATTCGGCTCCAAACAAAATGTACATTTGAAGTGTGGATCCAAAGTACCCTTCGAATTGGGACAGCACTTGATGCACCAGTATGATGTCAAAGCACTTCGAATCTGCACATCGAAGTCTGCAGAAGTATTTCAGTGGTTTTTTGGTGCCATTGTTCTGGTCTGTGTATGTTATTTAAATGCTCTTTCTTTCCCTCCTGTTAAGCAAGATCTCTTGTTGGAATTATTTGTTTTTCATTCTGCAAATGTCTGAACTTCAAAATAAGAGCTTTGTTTAGGGATGCAATAGCTTCTGTCCCTTTAGCCACATCTTTTTGGGCAAATCTTGTGACTGAATATGAGTGGAAAATTGTTTGGACATTACTACAGAGACTCTTTCTGAAGTTTATTACATACTATTACAGATTTTCATCTTTACAATAGGGATGTTATGTTTGACTTCTATCACTCTAACTAACGAGACAGCAATGTGTTTTTTTATTAATTGATTTTTATTCTTGGCTAAATTTTACACACACAAATGTAAGCTCACCAAAAGATATTTTATTGTTGAAAAAACAGAGACTAAATGAGGACTATCTCCACTCTCAAAAACACAAAGGCTCATAAGACCATCTTTAAATTTCTTTACATGAACTATGATGTATATTCTCACACATTTATTTTTATTTATTTTTATTTTTATGTATTTAATTCATTGCTTTCTGTACCTTCGTTACTTCTTATAGTATTCTTACATGCTGTATATTTGTCAAATAAATAAATGTTTTGAAAACAGTATGCAGACCCTGAATTAAAACACTTACTGAGGAGGTATTAGAGCGATGATCAGGTGAGGAGAGAGAATGCTGATGAGACCCAGGGGGAACAGATGAGCGTGATTGTGTGAGTTGCAGGTGATGCAAGCCAACCTCATGCCAAACACATTTTTTGCACATTTCTTACATTCCTTTTAAACTGGTTCTCCTTTCCAGAAAAATTCTGGCAAAGTGTGACATGATCACTCCAGATTTCACAGCAGTTTTCACACCAAGACACTACTTTGAAAAAACAGACTCTATTCTCCGTCATAAAAAATTAAATGCCATTCATTAAGCTGTCACAGTTAACTATATAAACCTTTAAAATGTAGCTTAATTTACCAAAAGATTATACCGAGTTGTCTTTTAATGTGTAGACTACCTGAGTTTGCTAAGACAGCAGAGCAGTGTTCCTGTGTTGCAGTTGCATGTATCGATTGTCCAATCAGTGCTACATTTCCAACATTTTTGTCAAATTACGATTTTATTTTAGTAAATTGCGAGTTTTTCTCTCAGTATTATGATTTGTTAGATTGTGACTTTTTTCTCATAAAATGATGTCTTTATTCTTGTAATATTACAACTTTATGTTGAAATCTGTGTGTGTTTTTTTAATGTAGCCCTAAAACCATACAAATGTGTTTAAAAAGCATTTCAAGTCTTGTAAATGTAGACATTCGCAAGGGAGCGCTCATGTTACTAACTTCATAGAGTTGTGTGAAAAGGATTTTTGACACGTTTGTGGAACTTTTAGTTGTCATCAATTTTTATTCAACAAAGGATTTTCTCCATCAACTACCTATAACTATAGCTTATCTATAACTGTATGAGAGTATGTGTGTGCTGTGTGTATGGCTGAGGGTGTATGTCATATTAGTCCTGTGTGTTTGTTGGTAAATGTTTTAATATAAGTGTGTGTGAGCAACATGAAATCTAATCTTTGCTAATATTAAAATGATTCTTTAATCTATTTTGACGCAACCTGCAAACAGAATCTCTTCCTTTCATAAAACCACGCTGTTATGAGCATTTCAGATGCCCAGATGGCGTAATGAAGCCTAGGTTGGTGTACTGAACAAAGAAAAAAAAAAGAAAACAAAATGTACTTTAAGTGAGTGTGAGTGGGAGTTGATTGTTGGTGAAAGTTAGAACGGTTGCTTTCAGATAATATATTTTTTTGATTCTCTCAGTGTTAATCTTTTTTTTTTCTTTTTAATCTCATCTCACAAATTGGAGACTCTTGATTCTTACTTGAATCCTAGCTTGCATGATGACGAGAAAATAATCAAGGCTCATTTTGAAAGTTGCTCCAACAAAGAAACGTTGGACAGATTTTTAACTCTTCAGAAAGCATGGCACAGGCTTTTTTTTGTTCAAGGAGACCATGAATGCAGCACTGAAGATCAGATTTTAGGCAACTAAACCAGCTTTTATGCTCACAACGTAAACATTGTTTGGTTGTTTCATATTTTCAAACCCGAACTTTTGGTGAGGTAGAGAAAGAACAAAGTGGAAAACTAAACAAGGCTTCGAAAGCAAAACACTGAAGCCAGATCAACAAAAGATTAGAGTAAGAAGCAGAAGTTTTGTTGCGTTGCATGACAATCACAATATCATGGCTGACTATTGTGGTCAGCAGCATATATTTAATAACGTATGCTTAGGCCTTCATTCAACTTGCATGGAAAACAGAGGAACAAAGCTTCAAGTGAAAATATCACAGGATAAAAAAACTTGGACTGCAGTGCATCATCCTGTCAGAGATGCAGAAACAATAAGAAGCATTTTAGAGATGTAAAGAGAAAAAAACGTAATATTGTTCCATGCATGGATGTGAGTCCATTCTAGGCATCTATCATAAAAGTACAGGTTCAAATCCTCGACCCCTAAAGCCAGAAGGACTGGCTATGTCACAGAATAACCCGAGGAGTCGACGTGAATCACATGCTGCTGCTTTCACAGGCACCACATCTCAGTCAGACATCAGTGCAGGACTTTGGACTGCTAAAGCACTCTGACAGGATGTCTTTCAGTAAAGTGCACATATGCAAGTCCTGCTCTTGTTTTTCTGTAAAGACCACATTTCCCAAAACCTTTTAAAGAATTTTACTTGCAGCTTATTAATCATCTCACTTTGAGTAAAGTTTTTGATCATGTCAGATAACTTCAGCAAATAAGACAAAATATTGCAACTAATGTGCACAAAGGATCTTTCAGTTACTATTTTCTCAGTTTTTTTTATCGTGTTCATCATAGCAGCACACATACTTCCTGTGAAACTGTCAAGTGTTTTTTTTCGTCTGCAATGTCAATGTTTAACACCTCCATGCAGTGAGCTATGACCTGTCTCTCCGTTATTCTACGCACTACAAACTTAGTGGAAAAGTGAGCTGTTATTAATAAAAAACAGAAGTTGTTACACAGAAAGTTAGAAACCTGTCAGCTGGCAGTCGCAGCTCAACATGGCAGGACCTCTGCCGGAGTGCTACCATGGTCCCATGAGCAAGACGGAGTGTGAGGAACTGCTGGGGAAGAAGAACAAGGATGGAGCTTATCTGCTCCGAGACAGCGGGACCATCCACGGAGCCATGTGCCTTTGTGTTTAGTGAGTACTGCACTTAAACTTCTCCTTATTTCCGTCAAAGACAGTCTTTTAGTAGCATGACTCAAAAAGCTGTTTTGATTAATTTTTTAGATAATATCAGAAATGAAAAAAAACAAGTGGTTGGATCCTGAATAAAAAAATAAGATACATAGAATTTTGCCATTACAGCTTCTAACTCAATGATAAAGCAAGAAAGCCCTTCAATGACCAGATCTGCACTTTCTGGGTGCATCTACTATAAAAAGCTTTATTTTCTAAAATTTTTTCTTTTTGGGGAAATTAGCAGGATTTTTTTTGGTATATTTCCCTTTTTGACCTGTGGTGTGTCGATCATTATTAATACACATAGTGTGAAAGCAAACTTAGTTTCTGTTCGTGATGCAGAAATGAAACTAATGATGTCAGTAAGGAATCAGATGAATTTGATATGCAACTTTATTGTTAATTATTTAATGGGCAAATATTAATGTAAACTATTTTGGATGATTTTTATCTACAGACTGAGAACGTTTCCATGTTTGCGACTAACTGAGCGGGTATGTGGTAGTGCATGTGGTTTCCTGAGAAGCTGACATACTTGAAGTTTCCACCACAACATACGTATTAAGAAACAGTTCAAATACAAAGAACTAAATGTTGAAAGTAGTCTGATCATTTGATATTTCGTGTGGGTTTTATAGGTATGAGTACCGGGGAAAAAAAGGCTGCGCTCCTCCAGCCATGTGAAAAAAAACATACCTCCAATTTTTGGCAGCAAGTGATTCAAAAGCGTGATTTTACAACAGTGCTGATGTTTCTCACTTCTCGTGTGTAGACTCCGTTTAGCATTCATATGTTCACTTAAGGTTTTCCTACAGTTTTACATCTGATTTTTCACATTTTCTTGTTCTTTAAAACCCAAATGTTTTCAGAAAGTACAGCTCTGGCGGGTTAGTTGAGTGGCTGCACTCTTACTACAGCAACATGTTACAGTCATATGAGCAGAAAGGGAATAAACAGAACTTCCTTGTTAGATGTGTGTTACAATTTAACCATTTAATGTACTCCTTCATCATTACAAATGCTTTCGTCTGAACTGTCGGGATAATCAGTTTTTACTTAAGCTAAGAAAAAATAAATAGAAATGTTTGAATTATCAGATCTCAGGAGAATTTTCTAATCTTAATCCATGTTGAAGGAGTTTCCACCAGAGAAGGTAGCGGTATTTGTTTCAGACTTTTATTTCACTTTCTTCCCTGGTGAATGTTTTTGATGTGTTTCTGAGCCTAAATTTATGGTGACGCCATATGTATGTTCTCCATGTTATACAAACACAGAATCATGTCTGTTTTTATTGAATTACTATCTTAACATCAACAGGATTCAACACAGATTTTCATAATTTGAGTGTATTTTTGTAATCTTATGTACTCTAGAAGATGAAAACCATCATCTCTGCAATTCACATTGTTAATTTAATTACAATTTGTATTATCTCAGAGTGATGAACCGCTCCCCATCTGATCTGCCGTCTGTTAATTACACGGCAGATCTTTTCTAACAGATTAATATAAGAAATATTGATTTCTGTTTCTTTTAGCGTTGAGGTAAAAAATCAAATGAAAGACTGCTTTTTATGTACATGTGTGTGGTTGTGTGTATGCTAAGGAGCATTTCTGCACTGAGCTTCACTCTTAACTCCTCAGTTAGAAAGATCTGTTCAGCTCTTTAGTGCAACTCAGCAATGAAAAAGCTGCACCCAAGACAATATAGTGGGATAAATTGTTTTAATTAAACAAAGTAATTATCGTGGCTAGGAGAGGGAACAAAAGACAAAAATATTAAAATAAAAAATAAAAAAGTAGCACTACATGAACCACACCGGTGTGCAACTGCACTCACAACAGACTAACTAACATGTGTTGTCTTGCTTGATTTGTTGCTAGTCTTGTTTTCACTCGCAGATGTGCGTCGGTTTGGAGAAAAGCACTGCTAAATGACAGAATACTAGAATAGTATGCATGTGTTGTACATGTGATTTGTCAGTTGTGATGTTTGTGGTTCATAATGTTTCTAATGTAATCAACTTTGATTTGCATTTCACTGTATAAAATGCTCTCTGTATAAAGTTGGACTGATTTATATTGAAGTACTGAGAATCAACGTGTTTGAATTGTGAACAGCACAATGGGAAATTTGTACGTACTGGATCACTGGCATGCCTTTCTTACTGGTAATGAATATGCTTTAGGATTAGATCTTGGAGTCTGCTGCAAGTAGGGTCAAATCCGACGCACTCGGCACACTTTCAGACTCGTGCTGTTGTGCAGATGAAATTCACAGTTTTGCTTAAAAATGTTTATGAATTTACTTCCAGATGCTTTTAATGTGAAATTATTCTTTCATTATTATTTAAGTGACTCCAACTTTGGTCAATAAGAGAGAATAGAAATATTATCTCAATTTGATTGATGCCAATTTCATGCTCAATTTGATATTTCTACTCTCAAAACAGAATAAATCATACTGAATATTATTCAAAATATGATCCTTTTATATTATTAGTGCTGGGATTGGACGAAGTTGACTGCAGTGTTTTTGATGCTTAATTTTATTGCTTTTATTGATTTTTGTGCTCTCACACACACATAACAGGAAACAACACATCTCAATGCAAGCTCAGAGTACATAAACACACTTACCCAACTGTTTTTAGCTTAACAGAAATTAATTTTAGCTTTATTATTTCATTTTCTCAACAGTAAAGCTGAAATTTGTGTGAAAAGTACCATATAAATGCAGTCTGTTAATTTATTCCTATAAAGTAATACTACATTTGTTTATTTTATTTAGTGTGTTGAAGGAGGTAAAATGACCTTTATAATTATAAGATGGGTTTTAAGTCTTTTTAAAAGATGTTGGTGTTGCTCATCATACAGATAAAGGGCCAAATAGAGAGGGTATGCAGTAAAATGGGTTAAGATTTTAAACTGGGCCTACCGTAAAGGAGCTGTACAATATGCATAGGTGGTAGCTGCTTAACCAGTTAACTCTTTAACTTTAACAATAAGAAAAAGTTCTGAGAATAATGTTTGTCTCCATTTTTCTGTTTGTTTTGGACAAAAATAATCAGAATATATATTTCTTAGCCAATGGTTGAGACATGAGTTAATACCATGACGACAGTGAACTGGTGGAAAGTGAAGCAGTTGTGTTAGAAGAAACGGCTACTTTGGGTTTTACATACTAAAACAGAATGGTAGAACAGAGAGGCTGGTTTATATTTACAATTTATGAAAGAAAATCATCCCAGTAACTCCAGATTTACCTCCAGCACATGGTAGACCTGCACATTAAACGGTTAAGCTAAATGCCAGCTCATAACTCTTGTACAAAGCATTGTGATTTTATGAGAACTGATGTGGTTGTTATTATCAGTTTCATGAAATCCGTTCCGTTCTCACAATGCAACTCCTAATCGTATATTATAAACTCCTTATTTACTGCATTTACTGCAAGCAGTGAAAAAAGATGCATTTATAAACACAAACAAGTTTGTTCGTGTTTAAACCATTTGCCATTAATTTGAGAATTTGAGGGTAGAGAAAATGAATTAAGTAAAAATGACGTAATTTTTAAATTTTAAATTTAAATGTACAACAGTCAAAATGTAATATCTTCAGTTATATAAATTTAAATAGTTTTATTCAAAAACAGAAAATATTTGAGTATGCTTAAAAGTACAATAATTTAATATGAATTAATTTAACTTATAGAAATACTGTGTAATGTTTGACCCAAACATCAGCCTGAGAGTAAGGGCACACTGACACTTGCACGATTCTGTGGCACGTTGTAAACTGGTGTGAATAGTGCGTAAACCCGTCGTGACTGCGTGCATGTGGGGATGAGAATTTTGAAATGTTCAAAATTTTGGTCACGACAAAATTTTGTCATCGGGTTGTGAACTATGCGCCAACTGTACGTGAACAGGTCGTGAAGTCGTCGCAATGATGTGGGAGGATGCGTGCCAGTGCGCGCCATATGTAGGCATCTTCTCTTCTCTGCAGATACTGTGTCTCTGGCATACAGCATGTTCTCTCTTCCACTGACCTGGGGTTGGGGAGGCACCTTTTTATATGGGATTCCCAAGTCGGAAAAACACTGTCCGAATTGCGCGAACTCTTCGTGCGAATGCGGGAAGTGCGTAAACTATGCGCAACCTATTCGTGAACTTGTCGAGCCAGTTCGTGTCAATGCAAACACTGATGGGCACGCATTCGTGAACATTAGCGTGAACTAGACGTGAACAGTGCGGGAGCCTCCCAGTTCGTACCCCAAAATTCTACGACTTGCCACGACAAAATTGTGGTCAAAAGTCGTGTAAGCATCAGCCTACCCTAATAATAATAATAATAATATACAGCGCCTCATACATATCGGTGCGCCAATGGAGCTCCTCTCTTCAGAAAGCAGACATCGATACTCTGCAGGAGCTTATCTGTCTCTCATGGAATCATGGGATGTGAAAGCTTCGCTTTATGTCTCCTCCTCTTTGTAGGGGTAACTTTGCGCTACTTTTCCCTCCTCGTCAAATGAAAATTTGTCATGGATGAACGAAGTAAGACAGGGAAAACGTTGTCTGAGGAGGCCAGAAAGAGAAAGCGGGAAATTGATCTGTGTGAAGTAAAGTCATGAGTCAACCTCGGCAAAGAATTTGGTTGTTGGAGTCTGATGAAAGAACTGTGTGGATGTAAAACCCGCTCTCTGTTTGCCTCAGACAATCGACTTAGCCTGTTGTACAAACGTACCACAATGCGATGTACTTTTTTACATTGCTCAGCCAGAGTTTATCCTCTTAAGCCCCAGCCTCTATTTTAAGTTTCTGTGCAAAAACGACATATCCAAAATGAATAGAGTATATCTCTGCATCTACAAGGTCTATTTGAATA
>JBAMHX010000020.1:2122079-2145076 GCA_037177515.1 Pseudomugil tenellus
CCGATCTGCCTGTTTTTGTTTTTGAATTGTCACCAGAATCTCATGACATGGTGTTGATTCCCCCCCCCCCCCCACACACACACACACACACACACATCTGTTATCTCATAACTGTAAGTCATGACTCCTAATTAGCTTTTATGGAGGCTGATCCGCCCGCTGGTTTCTCTACATTTTGAGCTGGAATATAAGTACACAGTGCAGCTGTGTATAAGACTGTTGCTTCGAGCGTCAGATTTTTTTTTTAATAGAAAATGCTGAATTTCTGTTTCCTGCGTTTCATTACTACATCACTACTTCTTGATAATGCGGTCATGCATCATAAATATATTATTTTCTTCTATTTTCTAGCTTATTCCTTTGTTTCCTGTCTTTCATTCATGGATGAATTGATTAATCCAGGTGTGTCTGGCCATTGCTGTTGTGGTTACTGAGGTCAGACACAACTGGATTAATTCGTCCAGTAATGAAAGACGGGAAACAAAGAAGTTGTCTTAATGTCAGGAAGTAGTGTTGCATAAAGCCAATTCTGGGTTTTTTTCACAAACACATCCAGAACAAAATAATCCCCACATACGACTTATTAGCAGCTCTTTGCCTCATTACAGATGGAAAATAAAATGCAACCAGAAATAACTTCATTACCAAAACAGGTTGACTGTCAATAGAAATAAATGTTCATTAACTTCATCCCTTAAAGAAAAATTGTAGATTTTGACTTTGCAATACTGAATTGATTAAAAGAATCTTTGCAAGCTGAATGTGGTCAAACATAAATCTATTTCTTCCAGGTGATCTTGAGTGTTATTGATTAATCCAAGCAGTTGCTTTACATGTTGCTGCTCTTCTGCATTGTATGTTGCAAACTGAGGAAAGTGGTGATCAGAAAGTTTCTCGCTGTGTTGCATGGAGACTTTTATGATCTGCTCTGAAACTAAAACATTTCTGATCAAGACCAAATTAAGGTAAATAATTACTTCTGCGTTATATTTCCTACTAGTATTAATGAGTTTCATGAGGTTGAAGTCCATCAGTGTTAAAATCAAATAAGTAAAACATTAAGCTGTTAAAAATGAAACCAAAACTAAATCCAAGCTGTGTTGATTAAACTCTTTCTTATCTTTTGTGAGGTACCATAAACGTGTGCACTGGAGTCCTTCATCTCCATGGCTACAATTAAAATCAATCATTAATGTTTGATCACGTAAAGAAGCTGACTATAAGAGTCAGCTGCGTGTCTGGTGCTGATACCATCGCGGAGGTAGCGGCATGTGGGATGGATGTAAGGATGCACTGGTGCATTGCTAAACTGCACTGAAAACAGTTTGGATATGAGTTCAGACACAAGTGGAGGTAGTGATGTCACTTTTTCTGCTTGGTGTGATGTCTGGAAGTGAGACTGAACTGATGATTTAGTGTCTCTGCTTTTTTTGTCAGGATGTCAGAGGCCGATGGTGGTATAGCTGTGGTGGGCATCGGGTGCAACTTCCCAGGAGGTAGGCAGAGTTTCACAGCTTGGTTTTGGTTTTGAATGTCTTTGAACAGTTTATATGTGTTAATTCATCTGTGTGTGTGTGTGTGTGTGTGTCTGCGATTTCATTTGAAGTTCTGAAAAGTACTCAATTTAGTTGGGAACTGGTTTTGAAAGTAAACTTTCTCATCTCTATTTTTCCTGAGGAATTTCAGGCTATTTGACTTTATGTTTAAACTTATTACACTTCAAAAAAGAAAATTATATTTATTTAGAGGCATTACAAACATGTAAAGAAAAAGAGCATATAATAATTTAAGTTTAAGATTAAATAAAATCTTAAAAATTATACCTTATGACAAAATAAAATAATTTAAGTTGCCCATTAACCAAACAGAGAAGTCATTGTTCTAACTTAACACTTGTGTATTTCTTTCAGTTTTATTTATTTTTCCTTTACATTTAGTTTGACTAAAATATTAAATATATTGTTCAGAGGAGACATGTTTAAGAACAGTCTCTGTACAAACATATATAATTAAAATGTAACCAATCTGTGTGCAGATTTCCCATTAGTTCATAGCATTGCATACATCTGTAAAATAAAATAACACACAACCAACTTTATTTCACCCAGGACTAGTTGAAAACAATAAGCTGACAGAGCTACTAAGCCTGACACACTTCTAATTATTCGATAAATTTATAAAACTCCAGATTTAACAAAAATCTCAAAAATCTAAAGCTGATTTGTTTCTTTTCAAAATAATCCTGTATTTATATGAATTTAAGTCTCCTGTATTTATAGTCAATAAGGACTAAATAATTCTTAGAATATGCATGTTTTTTTTCTAAAGGAGAAGGACTCGACAATTTCTGGAAGGTTCTGGTGGATGGAAGAAACTGTAGTGTTCCAATTCCTAAAGAGAGATTTGACTTGGAAAGCTGGTATGATCCAGACGACACCAAAGCGGGTAAATCCCGCACAGCAAAGGCCGCTCTCATTAGTGGGTATGTGTTTAAATCTTATCTCATAGCCTACTTAGATATGTAGGTTGTGTTTGTATCTGTAAAAAAATGTGTATAAAGTGAATATTGTGGATATTAAGTGATTTTTTTTCTTAATTTTAATGTATCTGAATAAAAATAGTCTTCAGGTGTGATTATTTCATTATAAAATCCAAAGTTTTTTGGTTGGACCATAATATACTTACATACATGCTTACAAAATTTGAGCTATATTTAACTTTGTCCTTGTTTTAGATGTCTGCTCAAAACTTTTCTACCAATAATGAAATGAGTTTATTCCTCCAACCACAAATTCTACTTTAGTAGAATTTATTAATGTATTTTTGTTGTGATTTGTGGTTGTGTAAAGCGATGTGTAAAATACATACATACTTCCTGAAGTAAATGAAAATGGGACAAAGCTCAAATGAAAAGTCTCGGGCTTCCCAAATAAAACAGAAAACCAGACAATTTCAGGGTGAATATCCAAATAAACAAATAGTTTTACACAATTAAAATAAATTACAAATATAAAACCACCACACACTTAAGTGTGAAACATCAGAGTTCAACAACTTCAATAACACACATAATCACACCACTACACAATGTGAATAGTAAAAGAATAGAAAAACCATGTCAGAGCTGTGAAGTGAGCAGAATTTATACCATTTATACCACTTAGTACAATATTGTTTTCTTTGAAAGTAATTCATCTGATAATACCTTTCAAAGATACACTTTAACTTGTGTTGTTTTCTCTAGCAGCGACTGCCATATTCTTAGAAACACAACAAAATACAAACCAACATATAAACAAAATTAATAAAAAGGAACATCTCGGCTGCCAGGACATCAGGAAACTGTGGAAAAAACTAACAAAATTTCCTGAATATAAAACATTGTTTATAACATGACTTTAACATGTTATTTGTGTTATTTTAAGGTTTAATGAAAATTGCTTGTATGTTTCATACATTGTTTTATTTTACACACACCCAAAGAAAGAAAGCGAAAGAGAAAGTATTACATTAAAATTTACCCACTTAGCTTTTATCTCAAGTACATTTTAGTAATTTTTTAATAAACTTATGAATTTATTATAATAATTTTATGCTATATTAAATTATGTTTTCTATAAATAAATACACAGAATTATTTTTACAGTTATGTTATTTTTATTAGACATAACTTGGAGTACATATTAATAATATTTTTGGTATTCCCTTGGTTTAAAAAAAAGCTGAAAAACTTGAATATAACAGATTTATTTTTACAGTGTAGCAGTGTGAACCCAGCAGAAGAGGGTTGTAAGTTTGAGACCTTGTGATTAGGTTATTATATCAGTGTAAAGTTTGAATGCACCTTCTGAGATAAAGTTTGGATGTTTTTATGTACAGATGTTCACCATTCAGAAAAACACTGGGGAATGCATTTGGTTATAACTTATTTTAATAATCAATTCTGACTGAAAGATTTCGACCGCTTGCAGGTTTAATGAATTCGACCACAAGTTATTTGGTATCAGCGACAGTGAAGTGGAACAAATGGATCCTCAGCAAAAGCAGCTCCTTCAGTGTGTTTACAGGGCTCTAGAAAATGCTGGAATTCCTATGGAGACAGCCAGCGGGACCAGAACAGGGGTGTTTGTTGGTAAGAAAGAAGCCAATAAACACATTTCTTCCACCTGTTGTGACCCTGAATTGGTAGCTATTAGGCTATGTTCATATCTCTGCTGTGATTACAGGGTTAATGAACAGAGATTATGAGACCAATGCTGCACATGTGCATCCAAGTGTGATAAACCACTGGACTGGTACAGGACTCGCCATGAGCATCGCAGCAAACAGAGTCTCCTACATCTTCAACTTCACTGGGCCTTCGTTAACTATAGACTCTGCCTGTTCCTCTTCCCTCGTGGCTCTTCATCTTGCCTGCCAGTCCATTAGACAAGGTCTGTACAGCATTTATAATTTATCCTACCCCACAAAGAAACAGGTGGAAAACCAGCTTTTTTTCACCTGCCATTAAAATATTATTGGGTGTGATAAGTGTTTTATCTCATCAGGTGATTGTGACATGGCTGTTTGTGGAGGGGTCAGCTGCATCATTGAACCAAGAGTGTTTGTAGCGCTTAGTAAGGCCAAGATGATCTCCCCTGAAGGGACCAGCAAGCCTTTCTCCAGCAAAGCAGATGGATATGGCAGAGGGGAAGGCTGTGGGGTTATTCTCCTGAAACCACTGAAAAAGGTCAGAGAGGAAATTTATTCATATTTATTTATCTTTTATATATATATATATATATATATATATATATATAATATTCAACTATATCAGATTTGAATCTTAATGTTCAAGTTCAAGAACTTTTATTTTCCCCTGGGGGTATATAGCCACTATAGTATAGCGGCATATTTAATAATAACAAATAAAAAAACATCAGAACCACATATCATAGCAGGCCATTTAAAAAGCTAACTGCTGCAGAAATGAATGAGTTTTTTTACTCTATTAGTTCTACAGTATCTGCGTTTGGACAGAAGCAACCTGAACTGATGTAGTGGGATGTCTGGATCTAACAGGATCAATCTTTCTCACGGAGATCACTCTGTTCAGATTAGTGATGTCATTTGGGGTTGTGCCAGCTATTCAATTGAATTTTAAAATAAACTAAATTTGGTTATATTTGCACATTTTCTAGAATACTAATATAATCCTGCCAGATATGAGTTCTTTATAAAGTTATAACACTTTATTCATTCATTAGTTATTTTACATTCTCCACTTTCCCACCCTTGGCCCTGTTTTTCCATGTTCCAAAGGTAAGATAAAGGTTCTCGTCCTGCCATTAAAAGTGGTGATCTAGCTCTACCAGGGCTTTAAGTGGCCAGTTGGATGATTTGATGATTAATATTTACAGATTCATAAAAAGAAGCAGAGAGTGGAGTGGAGGAAAAGGGATTGTTCATTATGAAGTGCATATGTATGATCAGTGAGACACCTTTATGATTAGACAGGACTGAAGGACTAACCGTTTGGTTTAGCTGCAGTAGCAACCTTGATCATTTTTCAGGTGTACTGCCTATAAACTTAGGTGAACATACATTTTGCACAATATCTTCCGCACAATATCTACCTATGTCTTGGCCCCCTCAGGTATTGCAAAAACATATGAAGGTGCTGGTTAATAATTATGTTTGACTCGCAGCAGGAACTACTGAAATGCTAAAGGAAATACACTTTGATGGTCAGATGGTTGTCATGACAGTTGTTTTCAATGTTCTGTTTTTTTAAATGTCATTTTAATTCTGCATGTTGATGATTTAGCAATTAAATCATTGCGACTGGTCCTGCTTCAGCTGCAGTCTTTGCAATAGTGCCTTGTACCTAAGACACAGCGGAAGTGTTTTAGCCATTACCACTGATAGTGGGAGCTCTAGACTAGAGCTTTTAAAGCCAGAATGGGACAGATGAGGGTGAGGTAGCACTGTATTTTTCTTTAGGTAAAATCTGTAGATTCTATAAATACTCACAGAGATACACAAATAAATCTAAAGGAGAAAAAAAACTGGTAAATGGTTAATGCTCCAGTGCGACCCCAGATATTTGCTGCATTGCTTACGGCTGATGGGAGTAAACTTTAGCTTCACTGAGTAAATCTTGTCTGTGTAGAAGATGTAAATAGTAATAGATAAATTTAACCTTATCTAAATTCTTCAAAATACTAATCCAAGAAAAGTAAAAGGAAAGATCAGTACCAGTCAGACTGAAAGGATGGCTCTGACTAACTGCATGCTTTTAAGTTTAGCAGCTGTTTAATGATGCGTGATGAACTGTAGCAGGTTGGCTCTTGTTTACTGACACCTGGTAAAAACAAAAAACAACAAAAAAATTTGATTAATGATTAATATGGGAATGATAAGATTAGCTGCTAATTTGCTCATATTAAAGAAAATAATTAAAAACTAAACCACCAGAGTTCTGGTGGGACTTTTGCTTAGTGCCTTTAAGATTTCTATATATTGACTGTCTCTGAGTTCATACAGAGAGCAGGAAACTTGCATTTCCTGCAAGTAATTTCTCTTTCTTGCGGGAACAGTGAATGAAACGTTTTACAACTTCAGAACTTTGTCTCTTTTATATAATTTTACATCTTTATTGGATGGCCTGGAGATCCAATCATTGACCTGCCACAGCTGTTGGTAACGTTTTTGGCTGGTTTAATTTCTTGGTTTGTGTCCTTTTGTTGTTGTTTTTTTTTTGGGGGGGGGGGGGTTGTAACTATGTTTTTTACTATGATTGTCTCTTCAAAAAAAGATGGCCTGTGATCTAAGTGGAATTTTCCTAATTAAAGCTTCGCTAAATAAATAAAATAAAACTATATCAACTTAATAAATGGAAACTGACAGATTTTCTTTTAACCACATTTTCCTTGTTGGTTTCTTACTTTTGATTTTTAGGCTCTTCAAGATCACGATCACATCTGGGGAATCATTAGCAAAACTGCAGTCAACCAAGATGGACGCTCAGTCACCCCGATTACAAAACCATCCATGACACAACAAGAGGAGCTGCTGCGCAGAATTTATTCAAGTTCTGACATTGCAGATGTCCAATACATAGAGGCTCATGGGACTGGAACCCCAGTTGGTGACCCAACAGAAGCTGGAAGCATATCCAGTGTCATCGCTAAAGCCAGACCTCCCGATTTAGGGCCACTGTGGATCGGCTCTGTGAAGAGCAACATCGGACACACAGAATCTGCAGCTGGAGTGGCCGGGATCATCAAGGTTCTGCTAATGATGAAGCATGAGACCATTGTTCCCTCAGTTTTCTACTCTGATGACTCGTCCAGTGTCGATGCCAAAGCCTTGAACCTTGTAATTCCAAAGAAAACAGAAAAATGGGAATCACCCAGAGCAAGAGTTGCAGGGGTGAACAACTTTGGCTTTGGAGGAACAAATGCACATGCCATAGTCAAACAATACTTACACTCATGTGTTGAGCAAAAGCGCAATGAGAAGAAAAACAAATATTTTGTCTTGTCTGCAAATTCCCAGAAATCTCTCTCTTTGACGATGGACGACACCATTAACCAGCTAGAAGCAGTTAACAATGTTGATCTGGATTCTCTAGTGTACACATCAGCTTGTAGAAGAACCCACCTCAAACGTAGATACAGAAAGGCCTTTGTGGTATCATCTGCAGATGACCTAACAAAGAAGCTAAAAGCCAGTGCCGCCAAACATGGTCCTCCAGCTAAATCAGATCCTAGATTGGTGTTTGTCTTCTGTGGAAATGGAGTGACTTACCCGGGCATGTGCAAGCAGCTGCTAAAAAATGAGCCAATATTCAAGGAAAAGGTCAAAGAGATTGCACACGTTTTCCAAAACTGGAGCACCCTCAACATCCTGGAAACCCTTGAGAGTGAGTTTGAAGACAGTGACTTCAAAAGCCCAAATGTTGTCCAGCCACTTCTCTTCGCCATCCAGGTGGGAATTACCACCCTTCTCAAGCACTGGGGGGTCAAACCAGACGTCATACTTGGACATTCTGTTGGGGAAGTTGCAGCTGCTCACTGTGCAGGCCTCCTGTCTCTTGAGGATGCTGTGAAAGTCATATACCTCCGCAGCACCCTACAAAACGAAGTGACTGGTGGGAAGATGCTTGTGATAAGCAACATGGTTGTATCAGAGGTAACTTCTCTCCTGCCTTCTTATTGTGGGAAACTTTGCCTTGCTGCTGTCAACAGTCCACAGTCCTGCACCCTCTCAGGTGATGCAGGTGCCATCGAGAGCCTCCATGAGGAGCTGAGTAACTCAGCTAATGGTCAGAATCTGTTCCTCCGTGTGCTGGATGTCCCTGCAGCTTATCACAGCCACATGATGGACCCAATCCTGCCACAAATAAAGGAGGCAATTGGTACCTTAACAAAGAATGAGCTCAATGCAGAGTTGTTCTCCACAGTTACAGGCATGGAAGTCCATCCGGGAGATTTCTGCTCAGGTGAATACTGGGTAAGAAACATCCGAGAGCCAGTTGTTTTTGAGAAGGCATTGAGGTCGGCAGCTAAAGGAAAGAGCACAGTCATTGTGGAGATAGGGCCAAGAAGAGCGCTACAGAGAAATATCATGGAAACTCTGGGAAATAACACAGCTGTTCTTGCCTCAGTGGAGCCACAAAAAGATCATGAATCAGCTTTGACTGTTGTTTCTAAGCTGTTCGAACTAGGTGTTCAGGTGGACTGGAACACCTTCTACAGTGGATATGAAACAACACCACTGCCCTTCCCAAGATACCAGTTCGACTGTGCCAATAAAGATGTTATCATTAGAGCAGCACAGTATAACAAGGTGAGCAGTCATCCCGTGCTGTGCCAGACAGGAAGCGAAAGCAACATTTTTAGCTGCAATCTCACGTCTGACTCTTCTTTCTTCTTGAAAGAGCACAAACATAACAACATTCCCATCATTCCTGGCGCCTTCTATGCCGAGTTAGGTTTAGCTGCTTTCCTAGCTAGTACTAAACCTAAAGTACCCGTCAACTCCCTGCAGCTCTGTGTCAATTTTCAGAGTCCGTTTATTTTAACACAGAATTCACCAGAGATGAAGGTGCAACTAGAACAAAAAGAGAAAGAAACTAGCTTCACAGTACTCTCCTCGTCTGCAGTGTATGCATCAGGATCTGTGGTAATAAAGAAAGAGAGACCGATCGAGGAGCAGTCCATTTCACTAAGCTCCATCTACAAACGCTGCACATCTGTGGTGAGCTTTCAGGAGTTTTATGGTTATCTCTCTCAGGGAGGCTTCCAGTATGGAGACGTCTTCAAGAATAAGGCAGATGTGCACTACGGGGCAGACCTGAAGGAAGCTTTTGCTGCTGTCTCGGTTCCAAAAGAGCTTCAGTCTCAGCTGCATGACTATAACATTCATCCTGTTGTTTTGGATTATCTGATGCAGCTTCTTCCTGTTACAGTAGAGCACATCTTTTCTGGGCGGCCAGGATTTCCAGCGAGGATAGGAAGCCTGACAGTGTTTGAACCCTTGGAAAATGAGATGATTGTCTATCTGAGAGCAATGGATGTGGGAGTGGATCACTTTGAGGTATGTGGCTGCTTTGCAGATAAGGAAGGCAGAGTGTTGGTTGAGGTTAAGCATGTCATAGTTAGATACCTTGGGAGTCGCTCTCGTGTGGTTGAGGAGTACTTCTACCATAATGCTTTCAATATCGTCAATGAAGCTTCCGGTGCTTTGTCTCTTCCAAAGGCATTGGTTTTCTCTGACCATTTAGGGATCTCTCAAGGTCTGGAACAACATTTAGATCCAAAGTCGAGATATGTGCCCTGCACACATGCAACAGATATCTTAAATAGTGGATTTCTTTCTGTCTTGGCAGATCTCAAAATCAGCGATATTGAGAAAAACTTTGATGAAGTGTTGTTTTTGTGGGGCAAAGAAGACCTCTCCTCACTGCCAGCCAATGTTGTCCTGCAGAATTTGGCCAGCTGCTGTGAGACGTTCCGCCAAATTGTCCTTGAGCTGAAGAAGATTTCCTTCTCCAAAGCAATCAGAGCAGTTACCTACCGTTCATCGGATCTCACTGTAGATAGCATAAGTCCTGGTTTTGCTCTTGCTGGTATGACAAGATCGTTTGCTGCAGAGTTACCAGATCTTTCTTTTCAGCTGATTGACATAAGTTCTGTCTCTGGGAGGAATATTACAGCTTTGTTAGGAGTCCTGAGATCATATTCTTGCAGCAAATACCCAGAGTTGGTTGTTAAAGATGGACTCATCTTGAAACCCTCCATTGTCCGCACTCCACTGGAAGTCACTGACCCTACTGAGGAGAGTTACACCTCTGCAAAATCTGAGCATTGCATCTTTCAGACAGCTGATGCACATCACATGTCTCAACTGAGTGCCGTTTACTTTGATGAGGAAGCCAAGCCGATCAGTGACACGGCTGTTGAAATCCGACCCAGAAAGTTGTGCGTTCATTCAATCGATTACTTTCCTGTCAGTGCCTCACATCTAAAATTTGGTCATACATTGTACTGGAACAAATACTCGTCTCAGACGCACAAGTTGCTCGCACTTGACTTCAGCGGAACTATCACAGCAGTTGGTAAAGATGTGAGGAAACTGAAAGTGGGTGACCATGTTGCCTCATGTTATCCTGTGGTGGGAGGTAGTAGGGTTAGAGTTCCAGAGGGTGTGTGTTACAGTACAAAGAGGTTGCCATTCCTTAAAAAGACACCCTGTGTGTCCTTCTTTGTGCTAGCGTGGGAGATCCTGCATCGAGCCTTGCCCAGTTCCAAACAGAATTTAGGGATCGTGTGCTCTGAGCCTGACTCGGCTCTGGTAAAAGTCTTAGCTCTGGTCGCTCACAAATCAGGCTGGAATGTGATTGTTGGAACAAAGTGCAATGGCTCCTTTGTACATGTGAATCAAGTGGATGCATTTGTCATCCTTCCACCATTTGATGAGTTGCTGACAGCTGAAATTAGTAACCTCCCAGGTGTCCGGCACATTGTGATTGTCTGTGGATCTCAGATGCAAGGTTTGCTTGAACAGGAAGTGTTTCAGAGTGTAAAGGAAACTACTCATGTACAGACAATTCAGATGCAAGTCATTTTGCAAAAAGGATACCTGAGAGTATACAGGCCAAACATTTATGACTGGCTGAAGTCACTCAACTTAAGCAGGAAATTTTCACTTGAAAGCTTTACTTTTCAGAGTGTGAAATCTAACATCAAGGGCTTTCATTCAGAGAAACAACCTTCATATTTCAGCTCAAAGAAGCTGGCTGTGGTTTCTCTGGAAAAAGATGCAAGCGATTCCTTGTCTAACATCCCGCTGCTGCCAAGAAGAAAGCAGCTGTTCAGAAAGAGAGCAGTGTACATAGTTGCAGGGGGTCTCTCTGGTCTAGGCTTTGAAACGGTCAAGTTTATCTCACAGAGAGGTGGTGAGCACATTGTCATCCTATCCAGAAGCAAACCCACACCTGATGTGCAGCAAGAAATCCACAAAGTGGAAAAACAGTGTGGAAGCAGCATCACCAGCATAGAATGTGACATATCTGTGTCTGAGCATGTGCATAAGGTCATCACTCTCATCCAGCAGAAGTTTTCTGATTGTCCAATCAAAGGGGTGTTTCACAGTGCGGTGGTCTTGCATGATGGTCTGATTGAGACGCTCAACCAATCTCTTTATGAGAAGGTTTTCAAACCCAAAGTAAATGGTGTGCTGAACTTGCACCATGCAACACAGAAATATCCGTTAGACTACTTTGTGTGTTACT
Source organism: Pseudomugil tenellus (assembly GCA_037177515.1). Lineage (NCBI taxonomy): Eukaryota > Metazoa > Chordata > Actinopteri > Atheriniformes > Pseudomugilidae > Pseudomugil > Pseudomugil tenellus. Next base: position 2,133,859 of record JBAMHX010000020.1, read on the forward strand.
CCTCCATCTCAGCTTTTCTTGGAAATGCATCACAAACAAACTATGCAGCAGCCAACTCTTTCCTTGATTTGTTCTGTCAGCACAGGCGCAAACTGGGGATGCCTGGGCAGTCTATCAACTGGGGGGCTCTAAATCTCGGCCTCCTCTTGAACAAAGAGCATTTCCAACGCTTTCTGGAAGCAAAGGGGATGATGGTGTTAGATGTTGGTGAGATTCATCAAAGCTTGGAGTATTGCCTCATGCTGAACAGGCCCCAACAAGCTGTTTGCAGGTTTCACTTCAGAAACCTCAGGTACAACATCCTCTCCCAAAACAAGGCTCTGACCATGAGACTCTTCGAGTTAGTCAACGAAGCCTTTCATAAATCCAAAGAAGCAAATTCTCAGACTACACACATGGACTCCATCTCACCCAGAGAATACGTAATCTCTCTGCTCAGAGAGACGATCGGCATGGACCAGAGTGATCTGAAGGAGGATTCACCTCTTTCATCTTTAGGCATTGACTCCATGCAGGCCATGACTCTGCAGAATCTGATCTTTCAGGAGAGAGGTGTGAATGTGCCTTTGGTGAAACTGTTGGATCCTACTGCCACCTTATCAACGGTGGTGACTCTTCTGAGTGAAGGAGCCGAGGAGCGAGACTTCACCGAAGAGTTTCCTGAAGATGAAGATATGACAGATATGTCTACAAGACTGTAACCATGAAAGGTTTTTCTCTTAAAGTTCATAACAAAACTTTTAATGCACATCGTCATTTAGTATCTGGATTGATGCATCTTCTTCATTATGTAATTTACAGTCTTAGATAAGGTTTTCCATGAATAAATTATATATCTGCACATGATTTTTATTCTCTTTTGCTGCACAGAATTTAAATATGAAAAAAATGGGAAAATGGGAATAGTCAACATTGCATTGAATATGTTAATAAAAATGTTCATTATTGATTATTTTTATTTATTTAATTATTAATTAGTTATTGTTAATGAGAACAGGAAGAAGAAGCAGTTTTGTTTTTTTGGTCAGTTTAATTTCAATAAATACTTGTCATGGGAGGTTTTCCTTTTTCCCTTCTTTCTTCTTCTGAACTTGACTGACTTCTTTCAAAGTCTTTTTTTTGAGCTCTGAAAGTTTTTTCTTTTTTGTTGTGAAAACATACTGACCATGTTTTAAATTTAGTTAGAAAATAAAAATCATTATCTGCGTTTAATCCCAGAATCATTACTTGTGTCTTATTTTGGTGTATATTCCACAAAGTAGTGTCCTCAAACTCTCTTGGGTTTGTCTCCAGTGGATGAAACCCGTCTGAGCGATGGTATCATTTTCACTATTCTTCTGGCAAATACAGACATAAATATTGTATAAGCTACATTTAGCAGTGGGTCTGTATTTTGAGAAGGTGTAGACCAATCAGAGAGGACAGCAACTGATTGGCAGTAGGTGTGACCGCTTGTCAATGAATAAAATCCTTCTGGTACTCTCTATTGATCTCTTCATCATTGGTGCCTCTGGCATGACACGCACTGTCATTTGGTTTAGTTTATAATTACATATCTTAGTGTATTGATTTTATTTAATATAGGTTTTATTTCATTTGAGGGTTTTTAACACCCTGTCCCCTTCCATTCCTCTAGTGCTGCAGCTGGTGTGGTCCTCCATTCACTGGTTAGGATGCTGGGAGTTCACTCTAGATGGTGATTTGGTGTGTGTTGTCTACGTTATTAGTGTAATGTTTTGTTTGAAGTGTACTGGGTTTAAGTTTATTTTTTCATGGTTAGCATACCCCCAGCCTCCTTACAGTAAGTAAGTTGGTTTCCCAGTCGTAGCATGACATTCTGTCATCATGATCTCTTTCTGCCCCTTCTGAGTTTTGTGTTTGTAAAATAAATCGGTATGACCCACATTAACTGTTGTGGCCTGTTTACTGAAGTCCCTGCCTGCGAGCCTTCCTCAATGCTACGTACGTTTAACACTGAAACTGATCTTTTTTGCAGTCTTATTTGTCTTTACCTTCTTTTAGTATAAAAGATTATTACTGCCTTCCATGAAGGAGGGATTTTTCATTTTTTGAGTGCCCAATCACATATGTGGCATTGTATTGGAGCTTTCTGGTTACCTATACCATCCATCCGAAAAACCATCAGAACCTGGACTCTTATGGACTTTCACGGCTATGAAAGAGAAATAAGATCAATGAAAAATGTTTTCCAAATATAAACCAAAATATTCTGACTTACCGCTTAAATAAAAAAGTTGCACAGTGCAAAGTTCCTCATTCAGAGAGAGGCTGCCATCTTTGTGGCTGCGCAGTTGGGATTATCCTGATTCATGAACTTTTATTACATGTAGAGAATAATCTTGTTTTCTAGGAAACAAATGTGATAAAATACTGTTGAGAAAATGTGTTGGATTCAGAAAGCATAAAAGGTTTGCTCACTTGAAGATACAGCAGGGAAAGTCTGTCAGGAAAATTAGAGAGCAGATGTTAAAAAGTCACTGAGCAGCAAGAAACAGCAGAGGCTGCAGTTCTTCGGAAAGCTGTATTTCACCTTCCCTTAACCAATTCTGACAAAGTGGGATGTTTGCAGTGGGCTCAGAAATGTATAAGGACATGTTCAAACAGTTAAAGGCTGATGTGCTACACTGGATGGTCCAGCTGTGTGGAGGTCTGGATTATTGGGGGAAAGCCATCACGGCAACAGAGACTGGTGAGTAAGATGTTCCGTCCCATCAGGATACCGGAGGGTTTTACAATGACTTCTGCATATTCAGTGTGGTTTCTAACTGACATTTCCTGTCATTAGACCTTAAACAGCAACTTTGAGAGGAAATTTTGATGTTATTAATTAGATCCAGGTAGAAACTAACCATGGACTTTCAAGTTTAATGGATGGGAATGTGAAGGAGACATTAAATAAGACCTTTTATATTGTCTAACTTCTCTAAAATCTGTTTATGTGTTTTTAGAAAAATCATACCTAGTGCAAAAGCAAAACGAACAAATAATTATAAGTACACAGTTTAATCCTTTTTCAATCTCTTTAATGTTTTAAATCCATATCAATTATATTTTTGAACGCTGTATGTTGAGTTGCTAGGTTTTTCTAATAATTTCTACTGGAGGGAATAAATCAACCAGAAACAGAACTGGGCTCAAAACGTGACCTTGGGTTGCATCAAGCAATGTTTTATGTTTCATTTTAGCTTCATTTTGACACAATGAATCATACTCACGAGCACGCTGGAACATTACTTTATTTACACTTCCTTCATAAATAACACATCCACAGCTCAAAGCTAACAGTCATTTCAGTATCATTAAACAAAACAAGCTCACAATTTTAAACATTTATTAAAAGTTAGAGGATTCCAGTTAGTTTCATAATAATTCAATTACATTAAGTTTTTGACCGCCATCTGATTTATTAACTCGTCCTCTTTTTGGTTCAACAGTCCTACAATACAAGCACCTGTAACTCATGGATATGGTGTCTAAACATTAGCATAGCACTGATACTACTTGGCATCATTTAGCTCTATTGCAACAAAACATAAACTATCACAATAACCAAACAAAAAAGTAAGACAAAAATGCTATTATGTTGAATTTTCTTTCTAGAGTAAATTTAAATAAAAATTATGCAAAATGATAGAAAATATTTTACCATGAAACTACACGCCAGAGGAAAATATTCCCATATCAAACATCAGTTACTGTACTTCTGTTGTGCAAAGAAGTGACAGCAACAGAAACACTTATTACAAAAGGAATCAGGAAGAACAGCTGCAATAATGCTTTGCTGCAAAGTTTCATCTCCAGTTTAGGTCTTTTTAGTCTTGGGTCTGATTTTCTACTCCAAATCTTCATAGCTATAGATACATTGACGAGTGACGTCAGGATTACATGTTCATTCACACAGTTTCAGGCTGGCGGCAGAAAGACACATCCGCTGTTGACATTGCATATACAAGAGTGCAGCATCATCTATTTTTACAGTTTTTTACAGTTTGTAAACAAAGATTATGCCGAGTTTGTGTAGCGCAGTAGGTTGCACAAACAGAACATTATTAACGTGTCGTCTTTATGCTAAACATGTTTATGACTGTGAGTAGAAGCAGTGGACACATCTGATTGTTGCCAGATGTAATCCTACAGGGAAACGAGTTAATCTGCTATTAACTTGAAATTTTACTTTTTTACCCTTTTTGAAGGTCTAAGTGTATTTCGTCATGTTTCCTACGCGAATCATTCATTTGTATATTCCAGCCTTAAAAACTTTTCCTGTGTTGTGTTGAATTAAGTTGCTCTACAGATTGTTGGGGCTTTGATAAACAATAAATATCCTTGCTAATAAAAGTCTGGTCGACCTTTGTCAAAGCTAGAAAATTAGGCGAAAAATACTGTGAAATAGATGCACAAAAACTATCCTCAACTCCAGCATGTGTGAGGGCATGGACATGCGCAGCAATCCGATCGACACACTCGCTGGCAGTCAGCTCCTTTCAGCCTCATGCGGACGGAAGATCTTAACTCGGTAGGAAGCATAATGTGTCATCTGCACTGTCATATAAAACTTCATAAACATGCTCACAAACCAAAAAATGTATTTTCACAGCTTCGGCTTAAATAGTTCCAAATGTCACCATACTGCACAGGCAGCTACTTCAACAGGTTATTTTCCCACTGCTTTTAGTCAATTTCAAATACATTAGGCAACAACACACCACTTGCATACAACTTCTGTTCATACCTTTTACGATCCCTCTCTAATAAATAAATCATTTGCTTTTAAGCAACTGGATTTTTGCGTCTTTGCAAGTTCCATCATGTGAACAGGTTTGAGCTAATTTGAAGGCTAACTTTAGGATTCATGGAACAGTAAAGAGATCAGTATGTGTGTGACTTGGTGAATGTGAACTATGTAGTATAAACTGCTTTGAGCGGTCAACAAGACTGGAAAAGCACTATATATTTACCATTACCACAAATGAAGACGGTATCAGGCTTGCTTGTAGGTGCAGACAGTGAGGTGAGGTCTCCAAAATGGCCATTTTGGCAGTTTGGCACCATCTTTACTCAAGTTTTCTGATTTGGTGGAACTCAGCCTTTAAAAGCTTAAATTTGTGGAAAACATCAGATTTTTTCTCCACAGAACTATTAGATCTATTAGTGTTTGTCTACTTTCATAAATGTCTTTAGGGGCTAGGCTAGGTTGGGGTGGAAGGGGGGGCAACAAGGTTGGACCCTTCTTGTTGTGATTCAGCTGTGATAACCTCAGCTTACTGCTAGAAATAAGAAAAACAGCTAATACTGTATATTTGCCACTGTCAACATATCTGACACTAGAAGTTTACTTTTACAGGTTAACTTTAAGGCAAACATCCAGTGAACATGTTGCAGTGATGATAATAGTCTGGTTATTGCCTGAAAGTTGCTTGAGCTTTGAAGTAATAATGAGAACTGTTAAACTCGCAGCATTTTACGGCAGGGTGATCGCTACAACATGAATAAGCTATACGTATGCCATCACTCTGCAGAGATAAGCTTTTGTGACAGATTTAAAGCATGGTATTAGCCACTGTTCCGGATAACATTCTCTAAATTTGCTATTGTACTGTTGGGATCCAGAAACAGAACTAAAGGTACATTTACTCCTGTTTCCTGGAAAATCCTGTTCTGTAAAGTCATAGCTAACATGGAGTCAATCCCAATGGCACACAGGGAAGTGTCATCATCCAGTTCAACTGGACTCACATTGAGTATGTCACTGACAATCATCCTCACGCACTCATGGGAGGAAGGCAAATGTTGAATAATTACTTCATTGTGTATTTCATCTTTGAGCTCTGCTTCCATTAAAGCGGACAGTCGCTCCCTGAGAGATGCATTTTGTGAGAGAACATGGATTTTCAGATTCTTAAAGATGAATTTGCATATTACTTGTTGCGGCCTGTTCATCAAAAGGCACTTTTTAAGCAAGTAATGAACTTCTCGCACACCCATGATCCTCATCCCCTTGGCCTCCAAGAACTGCTGGAAATGGTTTTTATTCAGCAGCAAACCAAGGTTCAATGGACCCCAGTTGATGGACTGTCCAGCGAGACCAAGTTTTCTCCGGAAATGACAAAATGCATCAAGGAAAGAATTGGCTGCTGCATAGTTACACTGCGAGGCGTTGCCTAAGAACGATGAGATGGAAGAATAGCACACGAAGAAGTCAAGTTCATGATGAAGTGTTGCAAAGTGGAGATTAAGAGCACCGCAGACTTTGGGCTGCAGCACCTTCCTGAACAGAGACTCATCAAGGGATTCAATCAGTGCATCATGTAGCACTGCAGCACTGTGGAAAACTCCTTTGATAGGACTAGTTGGAAACCTTTTCCCAATTTTGGAGATGGCATCAACCACCTGTATTGACACAGACACATCACACTGGATATTAGCGATGGCAACCTTACATCTTTTCTGCAGGAGATCCATTTCAAGCTGCATTTCATCAGATAGAGAACGTCTTGACAGCGTTACAATACAGCCTCCACCATTGTGGGCAATAAACTTGACTGTTTCAAACCCCAAACCAGAGACGCCTCCTGTTACAATATAAACACAGTTCTGTTTAAAGAGCTGTCTGGGTGTTGGAAGCAATGTGACGTCTAATGGCGGACAATCTAGTCCTCCAAGGTCAAAAACAACTTGCTGCACTGTTTTCTTAGTGAAATAGGACTCAGGCTCCTTTACCTGGTACACCTCTCCTCTAAGAGGCAGCGATGATGCATCAAACCCTAATGATATCAGCCAGCTGGCGATATCTCTTTTTTGCGTCTGAAGGTTAGCTCTATGGAGAACATTGGCCACGTCAAGCTTATGCACACAAATATGTTCATTGTTAAATGCAAACAGGCTTTCAGAGACTAAGGGTGCCATGTAACTGCTGCACACAAAGATAACATGTTTTTCAAGTCCACTGCTGTCACACAACTCCTGGCAGGAGGGGTCAAAGGGGGGCAAGAAAACAACAGCATTAAAATGTTGAAGTTCTTTTGTGAAATGTGGGAGAGAGGAAACATTCCAGCCTGACTTGCTTGCCGTGAGAGCCAACACTTTGATCAGAGCAGAAGCATAGTTGGAGGAGATGATTGCCAACTTTCTGCGCTGGTTTGCTACATCAGGCAGAAGCCTCTGCAATATCTCCCATGCTAGAATGAAGTAAGACACACATGGAGTCTCTTTGAGGAATGGTAGTGTGTCTGTGCTGTAACATGCTGCTTCAGGAATCACAATCCTTGCACTGGCTATTGCTGGATAACATGACGCAATATTATCTCCCACTTTAATTGTTTTAACATCTGTACCAACAGCTGTGACAATGCCACTAAAATCTAAAGCCAGAAGCTTGTGATTTTGAGACCCGTGCTTGGTCCAGTACATCGTCCTGCCATAGTTCAAATTGGAAGTGCTGACAGGGAAGAAATCAGATGAATGCACACACATTTTTGTGAGCTGAATTTCAACTGATTTCTTCTGGAGAGGGTTTGTATCAGAATCAGCAGGGATGGCAGATAGATGAGCCATTCTGAAAGGGTCAGATGTCTGTAGTACAAAGTCTCTTAGATGCACGTTGTGTGCCTCACCATTACATGAATCCTCATCCTTCACGGGGGTCCTTGCTATTTTTGTCCCTAACGCCTGTCCTTTACTGATCCTCACTTCATGCTGTTGACAAGTTTTAACCACCCGAACCAGCATGTGAATGTCTTCACTGGTCAGAGAAGCGAGGTCAATCAGCTGGAAAAAAAGCTCCGGAATCTCAGCTGCACAAGCCCTTGTCAAACCAGACAACACAAAACCAGGACTCAGGTGATCCACAGCCACTTCTGCTGATCTGTAAGTTATGACCCTGACAGCGCAGGAGCTTCGGCTCTCTTTCATGGCTAAAACAATCCAGCGAAATGTCTCACAGCACGTCACCAAGCGGTCTAGCATCTTCTCAGATGATAAGTGACTTAGGTCCTCTACACCAAAAATGAAGAGAACATCCTTCAGATCCCTTTTGTGGCTCAGTGTGTCGATCACCAAGTTTTGAACTTGCTCCGCTGTCATCTTCTCTGTGCTCTCCACAATCACTGACTCAGGGCTAATGTATGCTCTGATTCTTTTAGCTATGCCAAGTTTATCTTCAAAAACAATTGCTTTCAGTTGACAATTTTGCAAGACCCTCTCATTTGCAATAGCATACATGTCATTGTGAAAGAATGGCAACTGGGCAACATTTGAGCAGCAGTCCAAAAAGGAAATCCTCACCCCTTTCAGCTCTACCAGTACCTTCCCCTCTGTTGTAGCAAAACACCCACAAACATCAAGAAAGTCTGAACTTTCTTGAGTTGCCCGCATGTATATAACCATTTCCTCCTGCAGGTGTCCTGCTATAGCTATAGATGCGATACCTGTAGGGAATCCCTGTTTTCCTGCAAGCTGAGTCATTCCTACCAAAACAGTCATCTGCATAAAGTAATCCAGCAGCACAGGGTGAAGGAAATATTCATGAAGATATTTCAGAATTTCAGAAGGGACTCGAAATGTTGTCACAGCTTCCTTGAATTCATCGCCCAAATGTACATCATCAAGCTGCTTAAAAAGCGGACCGTACTCAAACCCCACATGAGAGAGAGTTGAATAAATCTCCCGCCTTGTCATAACCGAGCTGCACCTTTGGAAGATCACATCAAGACAAATGGCTGCTTCCTCCAATGGCACCTGTTGATCTGTACAGCTGCATGTACCAGAGGCGAGTGTTGCAACGGAAGACTGTACTTTAAATGAGGTGCATTTGTCTGAATGATCCACTGTGATCTTCAGCTGCTGGCAGTTTGAGCTGAGAGTAAGTATGTTCTCGAACGCAACACTGACACAAAGGTGGGAAATGGGTTTCTTTGGTTTTAGACTCGCCATCACTGCGGCGTAAGCTAATTCAACGAAGAAAGTCCCGGGTGCGATGCCAACGCTGTTGTTTTTATGTTCCCAGAGATAGGGTGTAGTCTCCAATGAGACATTGCAAACAAATTCTTTCTCATCCCGCTTTGTCTGAGCTATGAGCACATGGTGAGAGAAAGTGGACGGTCCACTGTCTTTTCTCAAAGCTTCAAAATTCACATCTTTCTTCATGCTGTCAAACTGATAAACTGGAAAAGCTGTGGGTAATGTCTCACACCCCCTGTAGACCTCATTCCAGTCTACATTAATGCCAAGTTCAAAGATTTTGGCCACAGTTGAGGAGATAGTGTTACAATCTTTCTCTGGCTGGACGGAAGAAAGAACTGTAATTTCATCTCCAAGACTCTCCTCTATGTACCTTTGAAGAGCCCGTCGAGGTCCAATCTCCAAAAAGACCAAATTTCTTCTAGGCTGCTTATCTTTGATGGCAGCATGAAGAGCTTGCTCAAATAAAACAGGCTTTCGGACATTCTTTGCCCAATACCTGCCGCAGCTGAAATCCCCATGTGAATACCCCTCTCCAGTCACTGTTGAGAAGAGCTCGCACTCCATGTTGTTGCGGTCCAAAAGACCTATGCTTCTCTCAATGTCGTCAAGAACAGGATCCATCATGTGGCTATGATAAGCAGCTGGAACATCTAAGTGATGGAGGAACAGATTCTTATCAGGAAACAGGAGCTTCAGCTTCTCATGAAAGGTGTCTATAGCGACCGCATCTCCTGACAGAGTGCACGATTGAGGGCTGTTGACAGCTGCTACGCTAATCCTCTTGGAGAAAAGAGAAAGAAGCTCGAAGACTTTTTCGACTGGAACATTGCTGACCACAAGCATTTTTCCTCCTGTAACTTTGCGCTGAAGAGTGCTTCGGTGGAAACACACTTTCACAGCATCCTCAAGAGACAAGAGGCCTGAGCAGTGAGCGGCAGCGATCTCCCCAACGGAGTGACCAAGCACAGTGTTGGGTCTGACACCCCAACTCTTCAGCAAAGTGGAGATGCCAACTTGAACCGCCAGAAGAAGAGGCTGGACAACATCTGGCTGGTTGAAGTCACCATCATTGGACTCACCAACAAGCCATTGACTGATACTGATATCTTTATAACTCCGAAAGATCCTCTCGACTTGTTTGACCTTTTCTCTGAAAACAGGAAACTCTTCCATGAGCTGCCTGCACATCCCCCTGTAGGAAACCCCATTTCCACAAAACACAAAGACCACCTGCATGTCACACCTTATTGACTCAACCTTTTTCCTCAGTGCAGATGAAAGCTGGTGTTTTAAATCAGAAAGGGAAACAGTTGAAAAAGCTTTCCTATATTTGTGTTTGGAGTGACTCCTCCTACAAGCTGAGGTGTACGAGAGCACCTGCAAGTCTACTGCTCCGCTGCTACAGAGTCTTTGGTGGGTGTCAGTGATGGTCTGTATCATTGACTTCTCAGAAGTTGAAGATAATACAAATATTTTTGGCCAGACTTTAATAGGGTCTGAAGTGTGAATGTACTCTCTTAAAATCACATGTGCATTTGTGCCTCCAAACCCAAAGCTGTTTACTCCACCTACCCTTCCCAGGGGTCCGTTTGACTCCCAACTCTCAGCCTCTGTAGGAATTTTTAGACTCAAGGCTTTTACATCTATACTTGCACTGTCTTCAGAGTAGAAAACAGAGGGAACAAAAGTCTTGTGCTTCATCATCAGAAGTACCTTAATGAGTCCGGCCACTCCGGCTGCTGACTCCGTGTGTCCGATGTTGCCCTTCAGAGACCCCATAAGCAGTAGCCCTGAGTCTGGAGGTCTGGCTTTGGCGATGACATTAGAAATACTTCTTGCCTCTGTTTGGTCTCCAACTGGGGTTCCAGTCCCGTGTGCTTCTATATACTGGACGTTTGCAATGTCAGTGTCTGAATAGATTTGTTGGAGTAGCTTCTCTTGTTGTATCATGGAGGGTTTGGTGATTGGAGCCACAGATCGCCCGTCTTGGTTGACCGCAGTTTTGCTGATGATGCCCCATATTTTGTTGTGGTCTTTGATGGCCTTTAGAAAGAAAACAGGACATCCTTTGAAAAAAGACACAAGGCTGCTTTTATGAAGCTTATATGATCAAAAATCTAAAGCCTCTAATCTAAAACTTTTTAAACGACAGAAAGTTGGGTTGGTTTGAAACATGTTGTGAACAACTATAATTCATGAAGATAATTTACAACTTTGTATGCAACATATATATATA
>JBAMHX010000020.1:2169629-2181082 GCA_037177515.1 Pseudomugil tenellus
CATTAAAGCAGCATCTTCTGGGCAGCTAATGTGACAAATTTGTGCAACAAATCCAAAGTTACAGAAATAACTGAGACGCTTCTGTAGTTGATCTGCAGCCAGACAAACCGTATTCCATCAAACAGATTCCAGTACAGCTGTGTCAGCTTAAAAAGGAAGTTAAATCACAGGCCTGCACATTTGTGATTCCACATCTGCAGTGCAACTAACTGGAGAGGTTAAGCCTCCTCTCACTCATTACTCTAGGTGCCTTCTTCATAGTGCAAAAGCAAATTACTGGGCCGTGAGTCTAAGGAGGCGAAGGAGGGAGGACTTGGGAGCCATTAGGAGCCCAAATAAAGACTTTTAAGCGACTTGTTATCACTTGTGCCTGTGGGTGTCTGAGAGCTGGATCAGTTGATGCGTCTAGAAATGAGAAGAAAGACGTGTTCAATGAATCATATTGAGAAAATAGGGATGTGATTTTATTCTATAAAACATACCTTCTCCTCCTCTGCATGTACAGACGGATAAGCCACTGCACCACAAAAGGCCAGATGACAGCAAAGGCCAAACTGGCGGGTGAAATGTCAAAAGGCCACCAGGATGGTTTCTTTGGGACAGAATAGCAAAAATTAGAAGGATTATTATAACATTTTTATTTAGTTTTTAGTTGACAGTAATGATAAGTAGATTGTAGGTGTTTAAAGCATTTACCCGACTCCGCTTGTTCAATGGAGGCGCAACAAAAGTAGGTGAAAGAGCCACTGCTCTCGCCTGAAATGGCAACAGCAACACGCGAGTTTAGCTCAATTTAAAATAAACATGATTTGTAGGTTTAAACTCTGAATATTTACCAAGTCAAAGTACAATCCCCTTATCATACCGCCTTAAAAAGCCTCGACCACACTGAAAACATCATTATTTTAACTGTTCTAATTACTAATGCAGGCTGGCAGATGTAGAAAATGATCGTTAAATACAGTAAATCTTTACTGATATAAAGTAATGAGTGTTTAGAATCATGTGCCATTAGCTACTTTCTTTGGATAGCATCTTCAAAACATAAAATAGTGTGAATACTTTAAGAAATCACCTTTTTTTAAGAGCTTAGCCCTGACTGTAGAGAAAATGTGAAAGCAGCCACGAGATGTGAAATGTAAAGCCGATGACGATGCAGTTTTTGAAATAATACCAACATCTCAGACTCACATTAAAAACTAATCAAATTCTCTTTTGTAATACTAGAAAACACTGTTAATATAATGCTCCCCACATGTCACTACTCTAGGTCTGTCTGAAACTAATCTAATGATTAAATGAATATAATAAATAAATACATTTGTACTAATTATAATCAGTTTGGTTTTAAAGCAAAACATGCAACAAACATGTAAATTTGCTCTAAAGAAATATTATCAAAGCAACGAAGCCAAAACTCGACTAAGTTTTGTACTTTATGGATGCCTCCAAGGCATTTGATAGAATCAGTCACAACAAACAGACTGATGGCAGCATCCTCAGATATATTTTGGCATTTCGATTTGCTCACCAACTCATACAAGTCAAACGGGGTAGTTCTGTTTCAGCTTCTTATCCCTGTTTAACCAGGGATACTAGGTTTTTTCTCCCATGTGTTGTGTTCTGCCCCCATCTGCAAAGGCGCGCTGCGATACGCTGGCAGCACCTCAGAACAGTTTTTACCTGTATATGTCTGTATATTCTACTGTGTGTTTGGTTTTGGCTGTACTGGAAACTTGAATTAAGTATCTATTATTATTAAATATTAATGTAAGCAATAGTGTCAGGCAGAGCAGAATTTTTTCACCTCTTCTCTTAAAATGTTTACATGGATGATTTGTCTAAACAACTAAGTTAACGTAAAACTGGTTGTTATAGGGGAGACTGTTGTTAATCATGTGATGTGTGCAGATGACCTGGTGGTGTTTGCACTGCGTTACGAGACCTTTTAAGGATACGTTCTCAGTATGGTTTTCAACTTGAAATCGAATACAATGTCAGAAATAGTAAAGTAATGATCATTTCCTCTCAAGATGATCCGAAATCAGTTTTTTTTCTCCGTTTTCCTCGGGAGACAACGTTTTTTATATAAGTAATGAGGTAAAATACCTTGGCTGCTTCATCAGATGACAGCGATATTCATCTTAAACATTGCAAATTGTATTTGCAGGCAAATTAGCTTGAGACTAAGTTTTATATGTCTCACTGTTTTGATCAGATTGCACATCACTACATAGCGCTCAGCTGTGGGTCCATATCACGCAAAGTCTATAGACTCAAGTAGCATACAATGATGCACTGCTGCTGTTTTTATGTGTGTGGATGGCACAGTGGCAGCCAAATATTTCTAGGTCTAAAGCTACTAATTTTAATAAAAACCTGTGTACAGTTTTATGTGTTGATTAGATGAATCTATAAATAACATCACTGTAGTTTTAACAAACCCTGAGAAAGGTCACATGATACAAATGAAGTATGTGGAGAGACTGGTATATGAGCCTCTCGGCCATGCATTGTAATGCATTTAGACATTAGACTTGTCCTTTTATGTTTCCACAATGTCTTATGGACTGGTTTTATATGGACTTTTGTGTCTGAAATAAAGTTCTATTCTATCCTATTAGGCCTCAAAGAGCCATTTGGTTTAACTGGACTTCAAATATTACTCTATTTCTGCCGGTGTTCCCATCTGGCTCCAAAAAAGCCAAATTAGCTTTCAGCCGAGAGTCGAGAACAGTTTGCAATTTTGTGTGTGTGTGTGTGTTGAGCTTCAAAAACTGGAACAAGTAGTTTAAATATGCCTGTAGGGCCATTGTTCTCCTCCTCTAACCAACCTGACTGGCGGATAAAGCCTCCAGGGTGTGCAGCCTCTCCAGAACACTCTGCATGTCCTCCTGCAGTCTGGCCAGCGCCACAACAATCTGCTCATTCAGGCTCCCGCTCGGTGTTGCCGCGCCTCCCCAGTGGCCCCCGTTGCCATCTCCAGCGCTGTGCGTGGGCATCAGAGACCCAGATCTGATGCCTGGAGAACTGGAGCCTATAAAGAAAAATCGTGATCTGATTTACTGACACATTCACATGTTTTCTTACACATTAAAACGATAAAGTTTTATTGATAAAATAAACAACAGACTTGTATTAAATGTAAAGTCAAGTAAAAGTTTAAAAAAATAATAATAATAGAAGATACATGAATGTAATATATGCTGTAGATCCAGGCTAAGCTAGCGTACCTCGTCCTCGTCGGACTGAGGAGCTGCCCGACATGTCCACATTCAGCCCTGGCCTCTGCGGCATTCTTCCACCTGCCTCTCCATCTTCCCCCCCACACCTAACAGCCTGGGAACGATCTGAAACACCCTCCTGCTTTTCCTCTACAGGCAACAGGATGTGACTCTCCTCCACATCCAGCTCGTCCAGAGAGCGGTTGTGCTCAGAGTTCTGGAAAAGATGCATCGTAACAATAACCATCAGGGAGATAAATAACCCAACGCTTCCATTTGTGTGCTATTTAGGGTCTCGCTTGCCTCGTCTTGGCCAAACTGGTCCACAGAATCACAGTAGATTTCACTGTCCGAGTCACTGGCCAGGTGGTTGCTTCTCGCATCTGCAACATGAATGAACTTTGTCTTCATTTAAGTCAAGACGGCAACTAATTTACTCGATTAAAACTGTCCCGGGAGCTGCTGATGCGTAAAGTGTGGAAGATTCAGAGTGGGTTGTGTTGCTGCAGCTTAGCAGATTATCTGGTCACATGGTGCACTAAAACAGGGAGTGTTGACGTGGGGGCTGGTTGGGTGGGGTGGGGGTCTGCAGTGTGAAGCGGAGGGTAAACACAACAGAGCTGGAATGGAATATATTGTTTTTCCGACCTGCATGGTGTCCATTGAGGAGAGGTTCGCGGACCGAGCCCTCCTGCGAACCTTCGCTGTTCAGGGCGGCTCTAGAATGACTCCCATTTGTCAGCTGGGACACACCGTTAGTTAGTTTGCCATTCGGGAGGGGGGCTTTGTGTCTCCTTGTTGAACTCTTCTTCTTTGGTTGTGAAGCTGCAGATTTCTTGTCTGAGGGAAGTCAAACAATAAAAAGTGCCTTAAATAATGAGAAAATCTATTATTTATTTATTTTTCCCTCCTGTTTTAGAAACGCAAAACTGTTACCTTTCCTGGTTTCCATTATTTCTTCTTCGTCATCCTCTTCTTCTTCCTCCTTCTCCTCATCATCATCCAAATCCTCCTCCTCCTCCTCTGGCATTTCCTCCTTCTGTTTTAGCTTAGCAGGCCGAGTCTCCAGGGTGCCGTTCATCTCCATGTTTCTAATAATGCTCTTTGTGACACTATTTGAAGAGACTGAATTCATCATAGTACCAAACCCTGTACAGAAAAAAGGACAAACCCATCAATTCCTAAAAGTCTTTACAACGTGGATTAAAATAAACTAAAGTTTTCTATGTTTACATGAGGCTAACAACTCCAAGTTTCACGGTGATGCTTGGAACCAAAAAAAAAAAAAGGATGCGACTCTTATTAAAACAGCACAGATAAAGTCAAACTTTTTGTGTATCTAATCCACTTCTGGTAGCGAAAAGAGACTTCATACGCACTAAGGTACATCTGTTATCGCTACTGAAACACACATCGCATCTGCTAATAAGCACATAAGCTACAGCAGCAGAAACACTAGACAGATTGCACACTACAGCAACTTGGTGCGTTTATAGTTGTGTACTTGCCTTCCAGCTGCCTAGCAAACTGAGTCAAACGGGCTGAGTGTATAACAAGGGGCAGAATGTGAAAGTTAAGCTTTGTTTCTGAGAAAGTAAAGTGAAAGGTTAAAGTGTTGCTAAAAAAAAATAAACCTACCTGTGCTCAGGTCTGATATCTGCGTGATCTTCTTCTTGTCATCAACTAGTTCATAGAACGGGCCGAGGATCCGCAGGAGCTCCTCCACCTCATCAGTCATGGGCATTCCCTCCAATATCTGCACATCGAAATCAAAACATTTATTTTGGAAAATAGAAACAATGAGGTGGAGCTAAGATTAAAGTGTTGAAATAATTATTAAATTATTACTATTTATTACATAAAAAGTTAAGCTGAATTTAAGTTGAAAGCATACCAGTTTCATTTCATCAACATAAGCTAGCATCGCTTCTTCTTTCGGCATATCTCCAAGTGAATTCCATGCATCCCTATCATAATGAAAAATGCATTATTTTAATATTTTATCAAGTAAAACAACACACACATGCAGTAACTCTTTGTTTGTGCTCCCGTTTTGTCAACAGAGCCATTATTATTTGAGGTTGATGTGGCCCCCCTGGCAGCTGAGGGCCAAAGGCACCACTAATCAGAAACTACAGCCACCCCTGAATCCGATGCTGTGCTGGGTAAGAAGTCATGAGCCTGAGTCACATTTCACCGAGTCCAAAGGTCACAAAGCACAACCTGAGACTGCAGAGAGGTTTTCCTCTCGTATCTTGTTTTGCAATCGAGGTCAAGGTGGCAAAGATGCAACACTGTCTACGTTTTTATCAGTAAAGACTGCACAAAGCGAGCTTTGTGTGATCTTAATATTCACTGCAACAAACATAAGATTTATTAAATGATATAAGTGGGGAGAAAACTTACTCACCATTTAGCTTTGCCTACTGCATCCCAGAAGCTTGGACGCGGAATATTGCATGATCCTATGGTGGCTTGTTTATAGTAGCTGTAGAACTTGAGCATCATGTCATTAGAGGGCTGAAAGGGACCTGAGGAAATAAAGTTTCATTATTTGAAGAGGAAATACAAGCTACCAGGTTATCTCTGACAAATTCATGAAGGCCTAGGTGCAAAGCAGGCTTTGTGGGGTGTTTGTTTTCATACTGGCACAGGGAGGCAAGTCTGCTCTCTGGGCTAATAGTAAAGTGGATTACTTAAAGCTGCTGCGATGCACCTGACTGGGTCTGTCTTTTTTAAACAGGTAGAACTGGAATGAGAGACGGATTCATACTGGTCTGTGTGTATACTCACCATCCGGAGGTAAACTCTTTATCACTTTCACGGCGGCTTCAAACCTCAGCTGGGTTAAACGACTCTTCTCCACACTCTCCACCTCCATGGTGCCACTCTGTGACAACACAATACCTATGCAGTGTGGACACAAAAATCCCTTTAAAACAATAAATACACATCCTAGGGGATGTTATAGCATCAGTTTTGTTTACAAATTAGAAAAGGAGGCGTATCTAAGACACACAATGTCGCGTATGACACAGGTCAAATTACGCCATTTTTTATCCAAAATGATTTTTTATTACAACACTTTTACTGGAAAAGAGTTATAAACCGATTATACTCACCGTTAAATTGTCAGGCCTTTCTGTTCGTCTGAAGGCGAGTTGTCCTTAGCTCTCGGCCAGACGCCATGAACAGCATATAAAGCTAGGCAGAGGTGCACTCTGAGAATTGTAGTTCTCTATCGAATTCCTACAAACCCCACAATGCTCTTCGTCAGTACAAGCTATTCTCTGTACAGACAAGCTAGTTTCGAGTGGGTTTAAATGTAAGAATAATATATCGCTATATAGATGAGGAATAAAAGTTATAATAAATTATATTATTGAAATGTCATCCACAAAACCTCCAGCACTCGCCGTGTCTTGAACTACACTTCCCAGAATGCTTTACTTTACATCCAACTTTTTTTAGTTGGAAATTTGATAGGTAGAAAAGCCCTGCAAAAGAAGAGCTCTCACTCTGTCTTTTTTCTAGTGCCATAATTTGCTCCATCTCATCCAAAGTGAATTATTCATTTGACAATTAAAGTACTTCAATTGTCGAATAAATTGTCAAATTCGAAGTATTTAAAGTGTATATACGGACGCCATTGCTTTAACAAGTTAAAATATTTAAAATATCAATTCAACATTATTTTTAAGTTAGACTTTTTATTCTGTTTTTTTAATTGTGTGGTATTTTATATTCAGAAAAAATACATAGCTGAGAAAGCTATGTAGTAAGAGAAAGTTATTACACAAAAATACATAAACACGTTCGTGTACTTTATATCGTTATTATTCATTTAGATACAAGCAAACTTTATGTACACAAGTTATCAAACAAAGTAGTACGCCATACACCCCTTTTCAACATTTGAGTTACTCTGTCATCCAACAAACGATCTTTGTGTTGAAGTTACGACAAAATCGAGGGCAGGATTCCCACAATAGCAGGCAAAGCACTTTTTTTCTGAGGCAGAGCGGGGCTGGTGGCTGTTTCAATCAAAGGGAAAGCAGAGGGAAGGCAGCCTCTGCGGAGAGATGTAAGATGGCAGAGCTACAAATGTTGTTAGAGGAAGAAATTCCGGTCGGTAAAAGAGCGCTTGTAGAGAGTTATGAAAACCTGACCAGAGTAGCTGACTACTGCGAGAACAATTATGTCCAGGTAAGTGAGTCAAACATCATGTTATCTGTATTTGTCCGCCTTTTGGACGCGGAAAGCACCTGGTTGAATGGTTGTTGGGACAGGAAATGTGGATAAAGAAAGTCGACTCGGGCATGAAACGAGCTGTTCCAGCCCGAGCCGGGATAACAGTTGGATGACGAGGCTTTCACGGCCGTGGGACATTTGGGAACCTTGTTTTTTCCCCACCATGGATCACATTTAGTCCGTTTACACTGAGGGTGTGTCTATTTTTTATTCCAGCGCTGAATCGGATCAAAACTGCTCACTACTGATGGAGAGGCCTGATTTTTACAGCAGGACATTGAAGGGCCGCTGAGATTATTATTGAATTATCACCCAGCATCAAGAAAGTTTGTGTTTCTGCTTTACTGCTAAACTATTTGTGAGAAAAAGTACAAGTCTGTAATTAGCAGAGTGAGATTGCAGACTTTTACTTCTCAGGAAGTCATTAAACTCCCCATTTACATGCCACAAAACCAGTTTAAGTCTCTATTGGGATACCAGTGAGTGCAAAGTATTAATGTCAGTGTTTTGCTTTTATTATTGGTGTTTTATTATAATTTCCGTACATAATGTATACATGGAAATGTGAAAGATTAATCTGAATCTATATTAAAGTTTGGTTTAAAGGCTACAGAAGCTGGTTGGTAGATAAAGGTTTATTCCTGTTTATTTAGTTGCTCAGATCTGCTCATTTTTATTTGTATTTCTTCTCAGCAGCTGTTGGACGTGTGCATGTTTATTATGGTGCATGTTGCCGTTTACATTTTAGTGCCGCAGCATTTGTGGCTCGCCACTAAATCCGACAAACATCCATGCTGCACAAGGATTTTTTTCCTCCTAACAGGAACCCACCATATCAGCTACCGAGGGTGTGTCCGCTCCAGCTGGACTCTCCAAGGGCTCCCTGTAATTTACTTTCTTTCCTTGTCCTCTGGCGAAGCTCAGATGACACAGGACGGCTTTTTGAACTGGGCATAGTTTCCCACTGGATTGTTTAACACGCAGATCTGCTGATCATGTAGTGAAACGACACGCAGGCGGACTAGATGTGGGAGTTTCCTTGTTTTGGATTCACGTCTCAGCCAAGTGTAACATGAAACTGAAGCGTTGCAGGCTGATTACTCACCAGGATACGACATGAAGTAAAAAAGAAAAGCTCGTGTTTGGGATTTCTGTTAACTTGCATGTTAATGTTTAACAACATGGACGTCTTGTATTGATTTTTACGCATCATTCTGACTGAATAACAGCAGATATTATTATATATTGCAAAGCTGGGAGTCAATCTTTTTGTCCAGAGTTGCAGCTATGAAGATATAAATTAGTTTTGGTTGCTTCTTTCTCATCTTGGCATGTGGAAAACTCTGTAGGGCTTATTTTGGCTTATTTTTCCTTTTTTAAATGACAATGTTTGACATTTAAAAAGAATATTAATAAATCAGTTAATCAGAAACAAGTGCTGGAGCTGAACTTATCACACAAAGTGCATCTAAGGTCTGTAAATGTGACGTTTTTTATTCCAGATTGATCTGTTTTGCAGAAGAGACTCCAAAAATAGCATAAAAACCTCCGCAAACCGGTACAAATGCATCCTTATAAAGAGCGCAGCAGCATGGTGATGTTTCTCATCTTATGGAAATGTAGCTCCACCTTAAAGCGGCAGGCGTTTTGCTGTGAGTTTGGGATCCAGGTATTTTAGCCGAGCACCTTGTGCAAAGCGCTGACGCGGATGTCGCGCCTTTCGGTGGCTGTTTGTCACCGCGCTGTGCTCATAAGCTCTCTGTCGGCCGGTAGAGATGCACGCCGAGCGCACCACGCTCCCGTCGACGTGTCCCGGCTTGAATCGCCTCTCAGCACTCATCCATCCATTCCTCACAGAGGCTTTGCTGTCGTACGTTCTGTAGCGCGGCTCGCTGAGCTGAGGCAGATGGTGGGGGCTCTGACTCTTTAACTTCACAGTGATGGTGTTTTCACCCCCCCTCTCTCTGTGTGGGTGTGTGGCGTATGACACGCTGACAGGTCAGAGCTATGTTTCCTGGAAATGCCTTTTCTCTTCGACGGGAAGTGGCTTCATAGTAACTCTGACTGTGCGTGATTGTGTATTTAGACTTGTTCCTGTTCGTTTCAGTTGCATGTCCTTGGATTCCCCCCCCCCCCCTTTCTTTTCATTATGCAAGTGTGTTTAACCTTTGTGACAAGGACAGACGTATGCAAAGTAGGCCACCTGGCCATGTAAGCAGGACACACCGAAGCTTTGCTAATGAGACAAACCTCATTTCTTTAGATTTTCCTCCCAAGTAACCTTTATTTTTTGTAATCTTATAAAGTGGTTTTAATCAGTAGCTCTCCAGGCTATTTAAAGGACATTTGCTGCGTTTTTTTTGCTCATTTCCAGTCCAGACTTTATATTTGGCAGTTCTAAAACTAATGAACCATTAAAGCATTAAAAGAAAACAATGAGCCGGTGTTGAGTCTACAGATGATTGCAAGCCCATTTCTCTTTCTTTCTATTAAAAAGACCAAAGATAACCCGGTTTGACAAGTTTGTCATCACCCAAATATGCTAAACTAGACTCAGAAGGACAAAAGTCTGAGGTATGATCATGCATCTGGAGGGGCAGCCTACCTGAAGCACTTCACATAAAACGCTGCACGAAGCGTACACAGAAAGGGAAATAAAGGTTAAAAATAGACACGCTGCTGGCATGCTCTACTCTGAAAGTGACCACATTAAACATTAGTGGCATTACATGAAATGAAACACAATACTTCCAATTAGAAACCATGAATAGGAGCAGTACGTGGTTCTCCACTGATGATCATACGGACATCTACACGTCCATCAGTTTGTTTGGTTAAATGAGGCCCGTCTCGGTATAAAAAAGGCTTAAAGACATCCATCTAGACTTTAACTGCTGATGCTAAGATAAGATAAAAAAACGGAGAGAAAAGGTCTGACAGGTCTGATTAATCATCTCCAGAACCCACATCCATTACTGGAGTTCTGTAGGAGCGTCTGGACAGAACTGATCCATCCAGAAGCCTGGACTTTATGAGCTACAATCCCTCAGATACAAGAAAAACGTGTCAGAACGGTTCAGGGTGTGTAGAGGAATCAAGACTTTCAGTATTTCCCTTCACGATGGGTCAAATTTCCGGAAATAACTTCATGTATTTCCTGTTTCCTGAACGAAGACGTGCAGGCTGCTCTGGACGTTTAAGATAAAGCGGATTAGTTGCTGCTTCATTGTAGGAACTTTAAAGCTTTTAAGTATCAGGTGTCTGCATGCGGATATTATCCTCCTGACTTGTTTTTATTGGAAAAACACATCTGGATCTTTTAACCGGAGGAGTAATAAGCGTTATAACAGGATGATCTGTCAAATATTCCCCGTCAATTATACATTATCAAAAGTAGCTGCTTCATATCTTCTATTTGTTGAATTTTTAAAAACTGTGTGTAATATTTAAATAAATGGAAAATACATTGAAGTAACACTTGGTTCTGGATGGATCCATGCATTTCCAGAAGTCACCTGCTTTTATTTCGGGCCGGTGAAACTGACATAAAGCTTAAATAAAGCTGCAGTTTGTGGAAAAGCCGTCTCAGCGCTATGCAGGCAGGGAAGAAAAGGGAACTGGAGACTAGTCCTGCTGAGCCAGCATGGTGCCCACTTGTTCCATCCATGATTCTGCTACATCACACTCATCATCTGAACATCCATCGATAAGGCTTTTGACCAGAAGGGAAGCAGAGATGTCCTCCCCCTGGTCAGATAACCTTGCAGTACCTGCTCTACGCTGCTTTCCCAGCAGTATTCATGCCAGTTTTTCCACTGGAAGAAGGCCAGTTTGCCTGAAGGTGATAAATATGAAGTTTTTCTCAGCATACTCACTGCGAATCCCCATTTCCTGTCCTTCCTCTGTCTGTCTCTCTCTCTCTCTCTCTCTCTCTCTCTCTCTCTCTCTCTCTCTCTCTCTCTCTCTCTCTCTCTCTCT
>JBAMHX010000020.1:2182124-2193515 GCA_037177515.1 Pseudomugil tenellus
TATATATATTATAAATTTGTATTTTATTGTTTAGTGTTTAATGTTTTTTATTTAAATTTTAAGTCATTTTATGTGTCAGCACTTCGGTCAGCATTTGTTGTGATATAGTGCTTTATAAATAAAGTTGGCTTGACTTGGTATTTGTCTATTTTTCAAATATTGGTAAACTGGGCCGATATTATAAACAGATATTTATTTAGTATGTCGGTACATATAATTTATACTTAAAGATAACTTTGTAGATAAGCCGTAACATCTGTTACTGAATTTTAAAGGAATGCGTTTAAATAAAACGACCACATTTTTGTGCTACAACATGAAGGAAACTAATATTTAAAGAACCAAAACTGTTTTAGTGTTACAGATACGCCAGAGCTTCTTAAATATCAGTTTTCCATCACTGCATTCAGCACAAACTGGAGATTATATTAAACATAAAAATATCTGTAATTTATCGGTTATCGGTCATGATGAGCAGAAAAACATCGGTTATCGGTTATTTTTCATATTGTGCATCATTAGTAAATGCGTAGCCCGCCACATGTCCCCCAGCAGACAGGAAATCGGTTAAAGATGACTCCACTGTCCTCATGTGTCTGCTTTCAGCCAGTAGGAAGTCATATAATAGAGGGTGATGAGTCTCATCTCCGACACGCAGAAGGAAGTTTTAACGCTATGCTGGCAGTTCTTCAAGGTCAGGGAGACCTTTTGACCTTTCGCTCAGCCTCCATCTGCCC
Source organism: Pseudomugil tenellus (assembly GCA_037177515.1). NCBI lineage: Eukaryota > Metazoa > Chordata > Actinopteri > Atheriniformes > Pseudomugilidae > Pseudomugil > Pseudomugil tenellus. The sequence continues at coordinate 2,182,862 of JBAMHX010000020.1, forward strand.
TGCTGGAGGAAGAAGAGGAGGATGGCCTGCAGGATTTTCTTTCTTTCTTCCTCCAGGAGGAATTTCAGCTTGTTTCAGGTTTTCCTTAAACATTCCCGCCTCACTTTAACCATCGTGTCAGCCCAGCTTGGTCTGTGTATGCATGTTGGTTTTGTCACAGTTTACAGTGTGGATGATGTTTTCTGCTTCCTGTTTCAGGGGGAGCAGGTGGATGGATCAAAAAGTCCGTGATTGAAGTCGGTGATTATTTTCTCGACTAGTCGATTAGTCGGCGATTATTTTGTCGACTATTAGTCAGTGATTATTTTGTTGACTTGTTGATTAGTCGGTGATTATTTTGTCAACTAGTCGATTAGTCGGTGATTATTTTGTCAACTAGTCCATAAGTCGATGATTATTTTGTCAACTAGTCGATTAGTCTGTGATTATTTTGTCAACTAGTCGATTAGTCGGTAATTATTGTGTCGATTAGTCGATTAGTTGGCAATTATTTTGTTGACTAGTCGATTAGTCGGCGGTTATTTTGTCGACTATTAGTCAGCGATTATTTTGTTGACTTGTTGATTAGTCGGTGATTATTTTGTCAACTAGTCGATTAGTCGGTGATTATTTTGTCAACTAGTCGATTAGTCGGTGATTATTTTGTCAACTATTCGATTAGTCGGTGATTATTTTGTCGACTAGTCGATTAGTCGGCGATTATTTTGTCGATTAGTCGATTAGTTGGCGATTATTTTGTCGACTAGTCGATTAGTCAAACATGTTTTGATCTTATTCTTTTCTCCGCTTCAGTCTGACTTTCCGCCATCGTTCGTGTCTCCTTTTTCATCAAATGCATCTTCTACTTGTTCTTCTTTGGAGTTTAATGGCGGTTGGCCACTAACAGAAAGTGCATTACCGTCACCTAGTGTCCGCCCAAGTAACACTGGTCATAAGAAAATTCCAGTAAATGTCCAAGCATACGATCCGTTGACGATAGAAATTAGCGTCGACAAATGCGATTTGTCGACATTGTCGATTATGTCGACTAATCGTTGCAGCCCTGATCCGTAATCAACATGGTTTACCTACGTATGAAACCACGACATGACACATCTTCATCTGTTTAGCTTCTACGTTTACGCATTTCTACATAAACTGAGCTGTTATTTTCTGGTTTTCACTGACATTAATGTGTTTTTTTTTTTAGAAGGAAATAACTATTCCAGGTGAATTTACTCTGACGCTGCAACTCATATCTTTGTTCTGACACTTCTGCGGTAAACTCGCATGTCACGACTTTGTTTTCAGACTAAGATTATACTTCCTGTTGTGAAGAAATCCATGATTTAAGTTGTCATTTTGGACACGATGCAGGAAAAATATTCCTCTTGTAACACTGTTAATTATCGTGGCTTTGTTGAAGCAATTCCAGCATTTTACCTTCTGAAATGCATATTTAAGGATTTTTAAAAGAAGATGGCTGTTTGTTTAACTAAAAATCCCTTTTGGACAACTTTGTTGACCTTAACATCAACATTTAAGTATAAATGTGCTGATAGGTTGTTTTTTCATGCCTCGGTTTTGTTGTCTCCTGACCTAAAACAAAAAGTACTGTTGATGTATAAATGAGTTGGGAACTAGATAAGAAGCAGAGGAATGAAAAGCTGCTCTTCCTCCATCCAGAGACGATGGCTAGACCATAAATGACTTTCTGTCTCCGCTTGCTTTGTGAGTTTTCGCTTGCATTCGGTTTTATAATCTATCAGCGTCTGCTTCAGTCGGAAGAACTAAATGATGAGGAAATGGCTTCATGCGCTCGGTCAGACCTTCACCACGCCGGTCTTGTAAGCCCATATTAATCAGCTCCCGCTTTCAGCCAGTCAGCTGCTGTACGTCGGGCCTCGGCTCGATACAACAAGCCACAGAACAGCGACTCCTCTGCCTCCCGTGTCCGTTATCTCACCCTGTCCACTCTGCAGCCGTCAGCGGTCGATACATGACGGGGAGCAAAGCGCCATGTGAGCTGCAGGACCTTTCAGCTGGATTTCCGCTCTTCCTGCTCCGATCAGGGCGGCTCTGCTCGTAGCTTTTGCTCCTGGTGTCGACAGCCTTAGGGAAGACCCTTGAACTGTTGAAAGTTCGAGTTGGAATGACGTCTCAGAATTCCAAACATTCCCGAACCTTTTGGTGCGTTTCCTCCTGTGGAGAAGCAGGAGCTCCTCTGGTTTTCAGGCAGATCCAGAGTCAGACTTGTGACAGGATGATTCAGTGAAACTAGTTTTAGTTTTGGACTCGGATGACTTTCAGTTCCCTCCATCTTCTCTGGGTTCCACTCAGACTTTTGGGTGGAGGGTCAGCTACACCTCCTCTGACCTTTGACCCATTTCCAGGCTCTGGGTGTGTCAAACCCAGCCCACCAGAGGGTTCAATACATATATGTGCATTTAAACATTTAAACTTTCAACCATTTTACTCAAATTCAAACACTTTAATTTTAAACATTTCAAATGATTTCAGCTTCATAATGATTTCAAATAACGGTTCAATAAGCAGGTTTCAACCCTTTTCACCTCCATTATTCTCATTTCAGTTTAACTTTCCACCATTTTCACCAGCTTTCAACATCAGTTTCTGCTTTTATCTTTTCAGATATTCACTTTCATGATTATTTCAGCTTTCTTTAGCATTACAGTTCAACCTTTTCAGCATGAAAGCATTCACACTGCTGTTCTGGAAGAACAGCAAATCTTCTAGTTTATTTTTCATTTCCAGATACATGTTGGAATGCAAGCAAATATATATGTTAAAAATGTAATAAATGTATTTTTTAATTCATGAATAAAATAGACACCTATTTAATCAAAGGTTTAAATATTAAGCATTACAAATAAAGAGGTTTAATTTTATTTTTAAAACAAATCATGTATAAAACTGTTTTGCATAAATATAAATATATAGAAACATAAATGCACATTTTATACATATAAAAAATAAACTAAAGGAAATTGTCTAAAAGGATTGTTCAGTAAATGTAAACATCTTCCTAATTAGTAAGTAAATTTGTATTCATACAGCACCTCTCATGATAAAAATCACAGTGCTTAACAATAAACATAAAACATGGAATATAAAAACAAGTAAAACTAAATAAAAAATCATTTATCACGCTAATATCTTGCACGTCTGGCCTGATAAAGATCAAACTGAGCTGCGTAGCCTGTGAACTAAAAGAAGTTTGCCCCGCTTAACTCTGTAAAGACATGTTGTTTAAAAAGCATTTCTGTCCGTTTTCTTGTCAGACTGGATGGGTGACGGCGCGTGGGCAGGCACTCCCTCTTTACTCTGTCATTCTGCAACACTCTTACACCATTTCTGCTGCGTTCATATTCGATTATTCACCTCAGCTTCCAGCCGCATGCTTATTGAGCGTGTGCAGCTCATGCATTCCTCTGTACTCTCTAATAATCCAGCTGAGGTGCTGACAGACTGCCTGGATGTTCCATAGTGTTTGACTCGTCGTTACTCAGCTCAGAAACATGAGCTAAAGCGCCCCAGGAGCGTTACAGCTCTGAGAGCTCACCTCGTTTCTCTGCACCTCCCGCTGAGGTGGAGAAAGCGCCGCTCTGCTGCTGTTATCTAGCGCTGTTAAAGCACACACTCTGTTCTTCTCCTGTCTCCAGCTCTCATTTGTCTGAATAAGTACTGTACTGCTGCTGCTGTCTGTGCTGAAGATGGATGTCGGTGCAGATTGTTGGGTAACCGAACAGCAAATCTAGTTTGTTTGCGGATTTGCAGACGGTATCGGATGCAGGAGCGAATGAATGGGCGCTGTAGGGCAGTAACTAGAGCAGGAGGCTCTTAAGCACTGAAAACATTGATGCCATGAAGTGTTGCATCCCCCCCACCCCGCCTCCATACACCCACTGCTGACCTCGCATCATATCACCAGCTAATGCAGCTTAGAGATGGTGGAAAAATCTATTTATTTCTTTCTCTGTCTAATAAAAAGCATTAAAGTTGAGCTGTGCAGCTCTGGTGTATGAAGCTTATGTAAACTAAACGACCAGCTTCAGTCTGACTGGGATGACAAACCAGTCTGGCTTCATCCAGCTGGTTGCTTTAGCTGTATTTTCTCTACTTGCACTGATTCTATGCACATTTTTTTACACCTTTATATTTGAATACAGCTTCAGATTAGTGTGTCTGTCGGCATAGAGTATCATATTATATCTCTTGCAAGCTATTTCTTCACTTATTTTGACTACAGGAACTTTATAGGAGGGATTGTGATGGCTAGCTTAACCTTTAGGTGATCTACATACGTTTTCCAGGCATTTATATGCTTGCAGTCTAGCAGCAAAATGTTAAAACGGATAATTATCACTGCTATGTTGCCAGGAGATATGATGAACCCAGATATTTTAAACGGATAGTAATATCCAATCAGGAACTGATTTACATCAACAAGTGACTTGAACATTATGTGTGTCAGAACAGGATAAAAATAATGGTCCTCTTTTAGGACAGAGCCAAGAAGATTATATACGGGTAAGAAACTGGTATTAAGTACTTATAATAAGTACTGCTATAGTGCTATATCACTATGATACATTCATTTGATAACATTTTAGCCTCAAAATCTGACAACTGAGACCTGAAAGAAATGAAATGTAGATGTAGACGGTACTAAGTGTTGAGCTTGTACATGAGTTTTTACATTGAAAAGTAGGGATGCGCGATATATAGGTGCTGTTATCAGCAGATATTTGTCTATTTTTCAAAAATCTGTATCGTAAACTGGGCTGATATTATCAACCGATATTTATTTAGGGCTAATTTTGTGTGTGTGTGTGTGTGTCAGGAGATGGAGTGGGATTTGTTTGGGTATGTGACAGTGATGCGGCGCAGCATTGTGAGGGCTATAAATATAACTTCATATTTAAGCACAGATACCTTTGTAGATAAGCCACATTTTCATGCTACGACATGAAAGAAATAAACATTTAAAGAACCAAAACTGTTCGTTTGGTGTTACAGATACGCCAGAGCTTCTTAAATATCAGTTTTCTATCACTGCATCCAGCACAAACTGCAGGTTATTGAAATAAAAAAATATCAGCAACTTATCGGTTATCGCTCACGACAAGCAGAAAAATATCGGTATCGGTTGAAATTTTTCATATCGTGAGTTACTATTGAAAGGAGTAAATGTTGTCTTATGGATTTAGAGAGCTAGATAGTATGTTTTGCATATTTAGAGAAGTGTGTTTGTATATCTGTAAAACTGGAGTTTAGTAATCAGCTAAAATGTCTGTACAGCAACAAACTGCTGCCTGGGCAGTTTGAGGAAATTGCCCTCATGGATATGTCGTTGGTTTACGTTTGCCATTTCATCTGTTTCCATCCAGCTGTTGCAGCATCTACGGTACTGTGCATGTGTGAATCCTTTCCGTCCTCAGGCTGTTAACACTCAACACATCTGCTTCTCTGATTCCTGCTCAGAGGAACGCAGCTAAAATTGTCACCTCCTCATCCGGCTGAGGCTAACCCGTAAAGCAGCTCTCTAGGTTTTAGCTGTACGGATTAGTTAATGCAGCGTCACGGGAGGGGGGGGATCAGTCATCTGGTCGTGTCTTCTTTTTCTTCTCTTTTCTTTCCCAAAGTCAGCTACTCTGCCTCTACTAGTACCACCCACCTCCTGCTACGGCAGCCTGTCATCATGCCCATCATTACCCCTCCAGACCGAGCTTCTTGTAGTCCACTTTACGGGTGATCAGCACAGGACTGGGCTAATGGAGACTGAACGTAATAGTTTCTACATTTCGAAGTGCTGTGCTTCTTGTAGACTGGTTTTGAACTGGAACCAACTATATGGTGGAAACACGTTTTTTTCATAAATGAAAGTGACAGACGAGTGGGTCAGTGTCACTGTGTGTCCTACGTTGTTTAGTTTAGAGGAGCATTCGCTTTATGGTTATTATGAGGCAAGAAGAAGAAATTTTACAATTTGGCTTGCAATTCTTTATATGTTGCTAGGAAAATTTGATTTATGGAAATATGTATAAATAACGAGCCAAAAATGAGCTTGAAGTGGTCTTCAGCAGTAATTTTCCAGATGTTTTTGAAGGACATGTCGAAGGTCTTCCTTAGATGTGGCTCTGTGGGGATGTTATTCTGTTAGTTATCATGAAATGTATTTATTTTAAACACTAAATGTGTTAAATCACATGTTCAAGATTAAACACCTCAAATCAAAGACACTTACTTTTTTAAGCGTAAGATAATTATTCTTACTAGTTTTTTTAAAGATTTTTTTTTTTACTTGTTTTAGGAATTCTTTACAGGTTAATGTTCCTTGTATTAAGATAAATTATCTGCCAACAGAACAAGACATTTTACCTTATTTCAAGGAAAATTAACCTAATTTTTGTAGTTTTTTTCCTTGTTTTTTAAAGCCAGTTTTTGTTGTGTACTGAAATGATTGTATACAAAATGGACTATAAAGTTTGGGATGAAAAACATGGAACATATTGAAAATCTTTTGATAATCAAATGTTAGCACCCTGAATCTTTATTGAATTGTGAGGGAACTAGAATGGCACACCCCCATGAAATCATTTCTTTTAGAGCTCATTACACGCTGACCTCATGTTGCATCAATTATGCTCTGTGAAACTACCGAAAAGACTTTTTTGATATGTCTCATCTGTATAACGGGAAGGGAAGTAAATTCTGCTGAACTTGTCACAATGTGCTGTAAGTCAACCCGAACCATGCATAATTATGAAATCTGTTCATTTACCTTCGTTAGCGTAAAATCAGAGGGGTTATCCGGCATGTACCGAAACCCATTTCTTCCTGTTTTTGCAGCTTCTTTACGTCATGCTGTACAGTCTGGCAATGACTCCTTGTGCTCTTCTTTTTATATACGTATCCAAATAGATGCAAGTAGGATGACTTGATGCATTTGTTATGAAGGAACGACTCTTCTTAGCATATTTTCCGACTTTAACATCGTTTGCGGCTCGCACTGAATGGAAACTTACACAAGCGGTTACACTCGGAGGCAGGGTAACTTCTGTGTGGAAGTCGCTCTTATCTGACAATACGTTTCACATAAAATCTTTAATGCAGTGCGATTATATTGAGGATCTTTATAATCAATGCCTATGACTGGGCTCTGTAGAGGATATATGGCCCCCATTAGACCTCTGCCCAGTTCCACACGACAAAAACTGGCTTAAAAAAAACCTACAAAGATTAAGTTAATTTTCATTGAAATAAGATAAAATTTCTCATTCTGTTGGCAGATAATTTATCTAATTTCCAGGAACATTAACCTTGTCAAAAATTCCTAAAACAAGTAAAAACATCTTTAAAAGACCAACTAAGTAAGAATAATTATCTTGCGTTTAAAAAAAAATAAGCATATGTCCTTGATTTGAGATGTTTAATCTTACTTAGATTTTAGTTTTTGCAGTGCAGTTGTATTTAGAATACATACAAAGAGAAAGTCTGCCTGGTGTGGATTAAATATAAAGCAATAAGAAGTTACAATGTGCCATCTAGCTACTTATTACCAAACTTTCTGACTTTATTAAAGAGAAATCAGGGATTGAATTGGACTTGACTGGTTTTTATTCATATTACGTTGTCTCTGTCATTTGGTTTGCAAATGTTGCAAGATATTCACACTCTGTTCATTGAGCATTCAATATGGCGGTCGCAGGATGTGCTACATCATCTGAATTCCTCCAAAGAGATCACGGTATCTGGGGAATGAGAGACAGGGGAACAACTTGGATGTCTTATCTAATCTGTTATCCTAAGTCAACCACAAACTTGACCTGAATGCAGGCTAGAAGATGGATATAAATGTCATGAGCCATTAAGAGTAACTGCATTCATTCATTCTCTCGCTCTCTCTGCTTTGTGCACAGGCCCAGGACAAAAGGAAAGCACTGGAGGAGACCAAAGCCTACACCACCCAGTCCCTGGCCAGCGTGGCCTACCAGATCAATGCCTTAGCCAACAATGTTCTGCAGCTGCTGGACATCCAGGCCTCGCAGCTGCGGCGCATGGAGTCCTCCATCAACCACATCTCTCAGGTCAGAAATAAACACAGACACGCACACTGCAGACCGTACAGCTGGGAGGAATGGTGCCCCACATTTCCCACTTCTCTCACTTTCACACACATGCTGCTGTTTCAAGTCACACTATAAAACCCGGTGAAGTACACGTACCGCCTTTTATTGGCTGATCCAATCAGGTTTATCCAAAATCTGACCGGAGAAGGCTGTTTCTTTCTTTTATGCACTTATTTCCCCGTAGAAGCCTAAAAACATCCATATTAGTCATGCAATAGTTGGTAACATTTATTGTTAAGTTGTTTTTTTTTTTATTCCATTAATGAGACATTATTTATTGAAACACATTATTTATTCCAACCATCCATCAGGATTATTGCATAAATATGAACAAAGGTAGTAAGAGAGGACTTTGTCTGCAGTAGGCTGTCCCTGTTGCCATGTGCAGGTATATCCAGCTTATCCAATGAAGTCATTAAGACGAATCAAACACTGAGCTCCTGAAGTCTGTGTGTGTGTGTGTGTGTGTGTGTGTGTGTGTGGGTGTGTTGTGTTCCTCTGCTTCTGTCTGTCTTTCTTCTTGCAGCTCAAAATGTGCTTGAAGTGTCAAAAATCCTTTCAGGACACACCAAAGGTCAGATTTCAGTCTTAATGTAGGAAGCGAGGGCTTGAAACGCTGGAGGGTTTGAGAAATGGTGAGGAAGAAATGTCTGGTAAACCAGCTGGAAGGATGAGCGGGACGGAAATGGATGATAAGAAAAGAAATGAGAAAGGGATAAAAAAGAAGGGGCGTATTTACACTTCCTCAGGTTTTGGGGCGATATTTTGTGAAGAAGGATTCAGCCGATTGCAAGGTCGCCAGGATTCTATTGGATGTTTTGGTCCCCATGACAACCACCTGAGCCATGCTGGAAAAGTTTATGAAAGATGGTTAACTTGCTACTTTCAACGAGTAAAAAAAGAAGCCAAATAATAGATTCAAATTCTGTTTCTCAGCTGGCTCGTGTGAACGGGAGTTTCCGTGCTGCTTCGCTATATTTAAACCCATGTTTGCGTGATTTTTGTGGCTGTAGCAAAGTCTCCAAGATGAGCTGAAGCCACTTTGGGTCAGATAACGTTTAACCTTTTTTTGGTTTCTTGTTTTTAGAAGGTTAAAAATTACACTTCGAATCCCAGAAGTCCAAGTGATTTAGCAGCTTTGTCAGCTACTAAACATGCATACATCACCTCTTCATCTTTGCCTGGGTGTGTTTTTTCTGAATGAGCGTAAGCGAAGGTCTTAATGTGTTTGTCACAATGAAGCACATCTTTGCTGGAGTAATAGTGGCATGGCTTTGAGCTGTGTGAACGTGGGGGTGTTATTGCTTTCCGTCTTGTTCATGGGTGAACAATTATGTTGTTTTCTTCGCAGCTCATGGATGTGAGATTAGCAGAAACCCAGAAGGCCGGGTTCTGCTAAGTGGGTAATGGAGAGGGAAGCCGTTTAAATTGGAAGAAAATAAAGAAAACCACTTTAAGATGCCACTTAAATATTACCACACGTCTCTAGTGTGAATAAACTCTGACTGTATGTCCACATCCTCTGTCTTGCCAGCTCTGCTCTGTAATCCCTTCTGGTTCTGCGTTAAACCAGTCCTACAGCCACAGATGCTTCAGAGTGTGTGGTGAGACGTTGCCTGGCGTCAGGCTGGTTATAACTGGTCAGGGTGTGTCTGCTTGGTGGTGGCATCTCTGACCGGAATACATCTTCTTTTGTGTTTTCTTAACGCTGAGTGGCAAGGCTGCCGTTGCTTCGTGGCTTTTGTCATGCTGGTGTCAGTCTACGTCATATCGGCATGAAAATAGGCTGAGCAGGAAGTCACGGGGCACTGCATGAAGTTTTTCGTGGTTGATGACGGTCAATTGCCACATCTGTCATACTTCGGGAAATTGTGCGACAAATTCCACAAACGGGATCGCCTTGTTTGTGTGATCCACCAGTGGGCTTTTTTTCTTTTCTTTCTGTTCCTTTTAGTCTTTTACAAAGAAAATGTAGCTCATGCCCTGCCGCCGTTTCCTCTGGCTCTGCTCTCGTGGTTTTATTCTAAAGAAACAGACCAATTCTGGAAATGATAATCGCTCAATGAGAAATAGATGCTCTGTTTGCAAGATCACTTTAAGAAATGACCTCTTGAGGGGGAATTTTTCTGTCACAGGAGTCTATTGTGGCGTCTTACAATTGCATGAAACGTAATAGAAATGTGCAAGTTCTTCTAAGAGCGTTTCCAATACCATGGAAAGGCGTTAACGCATCTCTTCTTTGTGGATTTATTTATGAGACATCAGACAACATCAGACTGACTTTTACCAGCTTGAGAGATCTTGGAAAAGAAACAGGATGCAAGATGAATGTTGAATTAATTATCGTCAGGAGGCTTATCACTGAGAAAAACTGCAGTTCAGTCACTCAGTGGAGCTTTCAAGCATAAACAGCTCCCAACTGGAAGGCTGAACCAGCGCTGTTGCCTCCCAACTGGAAGGCTGAACCAGCGCTGTTGCCTCCCAACTGGAAGGCTGAACCAGCGCTGTTGCCTCCCAACTGG
>JBAMHX010000020.1:2193615-2214147 GCA_037177515.1 Pseudomugil tenellus
AACTGGAAGGCCGAACCAGCGCTGTTGCCTCCCAACTGGAAGGCCGAACCAGCGCTGTTGCCTCCCAACTGGAAGGCCGAACCAGCGCTGTTGCCTCCCAACTGGAAGGCTGAACCAGCCCATTTTCAGCCTGTTATTACGATTTCCCGCCATTTTTTTTTTTTTTTTTTACGTATCTGTTAAACAGCCAAACTGCAATAGTTTAACCAACATAAATTTATTACTGCACCAGCAGGGTGATTATTAGATGAAAACTTGGCGTATCATGGTGTGCAGGGTGTCTTTAGGAAAATTAGAGCTGACAAACTACCTGAGGAATGCTTCTGCTGCTTCCAGTCGCAATAAGAATATAACTAAATAAAAACAATGAAATTTAACCAAATTGCAAAATGTCTGTCTGTGTGCTATGAGGTGTTAATCTGGACGTATCCCATTAGCATTCGAGGTGTCTCTGCGGTATTGAGGCAGAAGCGTTGATGGGTGAATAGAGAAGCTTGCAGGGCTTCCACCTTGTGCTGTGTGTGAAGTGGCTGTTAAGAGGCTGTGAACAGGGAGCGCTTTGTCTGTCCAACAAACAAACATAAAAAAACCTTTCAGATTCAGACCTCACTGTGATACTCCAAATACAGAGGGAGATGGAGAGAAGTGTGCCAACACACTGTGGTGGTTTCTGACACAAATCTGAAGCTTTTTTTAGCCCCCAATCTCTCACACATTTTGGTTTTACAACTGAAACGCTGTCAAATTGTGCCGTTTTCTTTAGTTTGTGCATGTTCAAAGAAAGACTGTAGTTCTGCATCAAATGGTGGTGCAAGTTTCATCAAACATAATCATAATACGGTAAAAAGGTTGTTTTTGAATCACTGTAACCTCATGAAATAAGTAGGGATGCACGATATATTGATGCTATTATCGGTATCTGCAGATATTTGTCTATTTTTCAAATAGCGGTATCGCTAAACTGAGCCGATATTATCAACAGATATTTATTTAGTATGTCGGTACATATAATTTCATACTTAAACACAGATACCTTTGTAGATAATTCGTACATCTGTTACTGAATTTTAAAGAGATTCACTTTATTTAAATAACCGTATTTTTGTGCTACGACATGAAAGAAAAATACATTTAAAGAACCAAAACTGCTTTAGTGTTACAGATACACCAGAGCTACTTAAATATCTGTTCTCAATCACTGCATCCAGCACAAACTGCAGATTATAGTAAACATAAAAATATTGGTAACTTATCGGTTATCGGTCATGACAGGTAGAAAAATATCGGTTATCGGTATCTGTTAAAATTTTTCACTAGAAATTGCCACTTTATTCATCACAGGATGCAGATTGATGGAGTATCAGCTGATGGCCAAGGCCTTCCATATCAACCATGTATGTCTCAGTTTCACAGTGTGTGATATTAAAATCGTCCAAGGACATTTTTAAGCTGTTGAGATAATAACATATGCAAAACATGGTCACAACTGTTCAGATTATAACAATTAACTTTTCAAAAACAATGACATCACTAACTTAATCATGAAAACCTGAGACTGCAGAATAGCCACTGATACATTCACACCCACTCTTTATTTCCTCTCAGACACCTGTAAGAGAGGAAATTCCCCTTAAATGTGAGTACATTCTTTTACATTGTCTGGTGGAGCATAGTGAGTCATGACAGCAGCTCAATAGGGGAAGAAGGTCTGACTCGGGCTTTAAATGTGGGGAAATTCTGGTCAACGAAGCCTTAATGGGAAATAATACAGCTTAAGTAGAAATTCTAGTAAAATTAAAGGAATTATGGAGGAAATGTGTTTTTTTTTCTGCAGTGTTTATCCCAAGTCGGACCACTTTCATACCACAAATGCTCTTTTAAATATTAATTTAACAGATGGAAATGTGAGCCTTCTCATGGATGTGATTAGTGAAAAGCACCATGGATTTATGGATGTTTATTTCAAAAACTATTTTACAACTCAGTGTTTTTAAGCAATACATTTACAATGATGTAAATCCCTTACACTTACATTTGGATTCTGGCCCATGTTCATATTGAACCCGGCGACCACAGTGATGAAGCAGCCCAACAGGCTGAAAACAGCCGACACACACAAACACACATTCCCAAAGCACCTCTGAGTTGTGCAATATTCCTATCTGATCACATGAGTCCTACTGTTCGTGTGGGTTTGTGTGCTTCTGCTATTTGACATTCCAGTTTGCATTCCTGGACGTACAGTTGCATGTCTGTCTGCTCTGGTGCTTTGCTTGTCTGTGCAGTGCTGCAATGAGAGCGTACACATGCTGTAGTGACTTTTTAACCTCCGGTCGAGGAAGAATGGCTTTTTCCCCAAACAGGAAATGAAGTGTTAAACCTGTTTGTGTGTGTGTGTGTGTACACTCCCTGTTTCCTGCTTATTTTTGCACATTGTGTGTATTTTGGCCCATGTTCTGCCTCTGCCACTGGTTTCTCCAACTTCTAGTGAAACACAAGCTTCTTCTACTCTAAGATACTGAAAGCATCTGTCTTCTGTTTGTACAAGACACTGATTGCCTTTATTTAGATTTTGTGGGACCTTTTTTTATGGGTGATTGCTTATTTGTTTAAAAAAAATCTTGGGATTTAATGAGGAATCTTTTTTTCAACAGGACAAGATATACACATTATTTTTATTGTTATTTTCATTATTATTATAAACAATCCTTGTATAGTGATGATGTTCCGGGTCAATTGTAACATTATTTCTAATGAAAAATACTTTTTATGAAGATGTTTTTCTCTAAAGTTGACTTTGAAATGCAATGAAAGGTAGGTAAAAAGATAGGGGAAGGATCAGCCTCAAACAGGAATAACCCGTCACTGCTCAAGCCTGTGTTATTAATTGCTGATGAGCATCTTAATGCACAACCTGCAATTCTGCATATTTTTCATTCATGTTAAGTACTGCACACTAACATTCTAGTTTTAAAATGTTAAGATCCGCCCACCTATATCTGCCACTCTTCATATACTTCAGATTATTTGTTTCACATTTAGTACCAAAACCAGCTTTAAATCAGAATAAACTGGTCAAAGTTTAATGTGGATCGCAGAGACTAAAGCTTCAGAATTCACTCCCATAAATAAGATTTGAGCAAAACGTTAAAGTCATTCGTATTTAGTTGAATATTTCTCTCCTTTAATGATACCAATTGATAGCTCTTATACATCGCTGAAAGCTTTTGACACCCTTTTATAAGTTGTAAGAATTATGCTGTTGTGCTATGAGCAACACAGGCAAACGTTTTGGTAGTTCCTAAGAATGCGCTGTGACATCTTTCTGTTGGTATTCACTTATGTTTTTAGACACAACCGCTGCCTGCTAGGTATCAGTCAGTCATAGATATATGACTGGTAGCTGACTGGTAGATATTTGAGTGATATTCTAGAGTTGGTGGTGATCCCATATCTGTAGAATCTGGAACCTATTTCCATCCTCTCACAGAGCCAGGATTATTAGTCCAGAACTCAGCCCAGTTGAATAATTGTTGGATCAGCTAGATTAACCAGTACAACCACATTGGGATGTGGACCGGCATGAGGAGGAGGTATAAAGATGTTATGGTTATGTATGGGTCATTCACATGCTACCAGTGAACCAGGTCTCTGACAGTATAAAAATGATATATAAAAAATATATAAAATATATATATATAATAATATATAAAATAATATAATAATAATAATAATAATAATAATAATAATAATAATAATAATAATAATAATAATAATAATAATAATAATATATAAAAATATACACATAGTTTTTCCTTCATGCTGTGGGAGAGTACAATCATCCAATCCACCAAGAAACTAAGCAGAGGAGTGAATACAATCAAGAGAATGTTTCAGGGGATTTGGTAAATCTTCTGGAGCATAATCTTAACAACTTATACCTTGTTATATAGTTTCCTGGTCAGGCTTTTCAGTAGTCTATGATAAAATACCGTCTTGTATTTAAAAACCCAATAAAACCACACATTTCCTTGCTTTTTCCACAAAGTTTATTACAGTGCAATGCTAAAGTTGTGTCCAAAAAAGTACAAGTTCAACTTTAAAATGACATTATTTGGTATAAAATCCTCTTGATGATTAGCATGTAACAAACAGAAATGCAAAGAAAGATGAATGTAAACCGAAACTTAGATGGTGTAGACTGCCTCGACCGCTTTAGGACGTGTCTCTAGTTCATAGGCTACCCCACAAGGGTGGGACAAAGGTATATAGATAGATAGCCTCTAGTTCATATTGCACTATTTAAAAAAGCCTTTCCTGTATTTTAACCACTATGTGAAAACCTCTGCTGTTTTTATTAATTTTTTTAATCACAAAAGCATGTCACCTTCTACCAGAATCTGCCATTTATTTATTTTCCAGCTCTGTCAGCCTTATGCAGATGTTTTTGATATATTTATATTTCGGATTTTAGTCTGAACACTTATCAATTTGTACAAAAAGGAGTGATATTATTATTTCATGACGACCGCCACCACTTCTACCGGATATCCTTTGTAAGCGTAATAAATCTAACAATTTGGAAAATTGGTTTTTGATAATGGGTGTATCTTTTTAGAGTCAACTTGTATCAAATTTCACGATTATTCACAAATTCATGGTTTCCCCATCAGTTGGATTTTTGGTTGTATCTCTGGCACTATTCATTGACAAGTGATGTAAATTGATGATTATTTGATGAATCATTAGGGTTTCTGCCCCGTAAACACCACCCCCCCACCCCAGAGTAAAGTCAAGAGTACAAAAACACTTTTACCACCTTACAGACCTTTGCAGATACATTACAAAGTTACACTTTTGTTCTGTGTGAATTTAACATGCGTTTCCTTACATGGGGCTTGTTTTTGTTGCGAAGATTCTGATTGAGGAATTTGTCTCTATTACTGTCTGGGACTAAGTCTGGGCTTGATGGAGGCTTACTCTCAGCTTATGTGTAAACTTTAAGGCACACATAGAATGCTGTTTTGGATGTGACCCAAAGTGACTTTGTCAGAAATCAGCCAGGCTGTTCCCATATGTGCAGTGGAAACAAATAAAGTGTTGACCTTGGGATGCTCTCCTGACTTATTTTAGCACATTTCCCCCCCTATCCTCTTTATGTGACAGATATTGCCTCTGAGGTTTCACGCATGTCCTGTTCTTACAACCTCCTCACCTGGCAAATTCTTGGTTTTACTAGATTAATCCAGCTTTCAAGAGATGCTTGACAAGATGCCAAAGTGAAAACTCCCCACGGGGCAGCTGACCTTCATTTTTGGCCCAGAGAGCAGATGGAAGCTCCAACATGCTCTGAGAAACGGCCCCTCCGAAGGGCCTTTGGACAACTGTTTGACTCCACAGATGACGATCTTCAGATGTGTTGGCTGCGATCACGCGGAGGCAGACCAGACAAAGAGGCGTTTACTCTGCTTCAACAGCCGGTTTGGCTCAGTGAGGAGCCAGGAGTGCTGGATTGTGCAGCTCTTACAGATGAGGCTGGATGCTGTGAGAACCAGAGGACAAAAAGTTGGCCTGGGGACGTGAAAGACATTTGAGCCAAAGTTTATTATTTCAAGTTTAGGACAATATGCTGGAATGTAATGTCTCCCGAGAGTTTCTCCCTCCATCTTAAGATTGAGTCAAAGGGTCTCGATGCACAAGAGAGAAAATATCTCTGGAGAAGCTGTTATTTTAGTGTTCAGTCGGTTTTCCAACTAGCTTGCAGATGTCCGACACCTTAGATCAAACCATTGACTGTATAAATACTGGACAGCGCATACCATCACGTGACCCAAAGGTTTCTGAAGAACGCATTTAAAACCAATAGGCGGGTTTTGCCGTCGCCATCTTGGTGTTTCGTCATTATTGGAAAATCCCAAAATGGATGAAAAGGTAGAGCTGAGAGCCAGCAGGAAGTACGCAGCTGTAACCAGTGATAGCGCTCTAACACACATCAATCAAAAGGACACGCCTCTAAATTTAAGATTTTAAAAACATAGAAACTGAAGTGTTAGAAAAAAACAAAAAGACAGTTTTTGGTGCCACTCTGTAAAAATGTTTATTTCAGCTGTGAGTCTGTGAGTCTATGGGCATTGCTCTCTATTGGAGCCTCTAGCGGTGAGAACTGAACTGTAAGTTTTTCCATTTCCGTATTGGCGTCAGCATCGACAGCCAGAGATTGCCGCCTGGATCAAACAGAAATGGAACTTGATTTAAAACAACCTTTCTTGAAAAAAAGTATTGTTATAAATATGACCATTATGAAGCAAATCTAGATTCAATATGAGAGATTCGGGTGACGTTTACACCAGGATAGTCCGTAGCACTCGGTGCGATTGGGCGGGGATTTCTGAAAAGTTTCAAACCTTTAGTTTGGTTTGTGTTCAACATCCCCTTAAAATCTGAACAACAACACGTAATTATATTCCTGAATGAAGTGTCGGGAATACATTATGACTTATGATAACTTGAACAACTTACAGGTTGGCCACCAGGGGGCGCTCAAATCTGAAAACAGTTTTGGCTATATCTCTGATACTATTCGATTGACCTCAAATCAAGTGCAACTAAAAGATCATGATCTGAAAATGTGTCTCATTATGACATACCTCAATGTTTCTGTATTTGTATATGTTCAAGGATTGGGAACGTTGAACGTTCGAGGATTATACCCCTACCTGTCACCTCCGACGGCGTAATCCGTATTTAAAACAACTGTTTACTACGAGGCAGTACTCCCACAACAACGCAGTCTTGGTGGTGAAACAAATACATTGATCAAATATCATACAGGCGGATATTTTTTTGGTTCAGGCAGGTCAGGATTATTTTGGGAGTATTTCCAAAACCAATAGCTTATTGCGAAGGAAAGATGGAGATATTTTCTGCTGCTGGTTCTGTGATTCAGTAGGAGATCACAGCTGGAACCAGGGATGATGGGATGACATCTGGTTTACAGAGCGTTCTCCCAGTCTCCCACTCTGCTCCCTTCCTTCTTCATGCTTCGTACAGTTGACAGAAATCACTTCTTTTTCGTTGCTGGATAGTCTGAAAGCGAACCAAGACCCCTGCTTTCAAACTGTTCAGAGTTTGTTTCTTTGGGCTGCATCAGAGTGTGGTTGGTGGTTTGTATCATTAATATACTGACTCACTATTGAATATTGTGGAAGATGAACCTTAAAAAGGGACCTACAGACTTTATTTAACCAGACACACCTTTCCTTTGCTTCCTTTTTACAGTTATGCAATGATGGAGCAGTGGAACCAAAAGCAGACATGCTAATTATAGGAGCCTCATTGCATAATACAGAAATACTCCCACAAGTTGTCTTAGTGATACAGCTGAAATATTTCTAACTACAAAAGAAACATGTTCACAACTCTTTCAATAGAGTGATTACTTCAGAAAACGTTGGAAAGCACTGCCATGCAGGCTGACGGTGTGTGTTTAAATAAGCTCCGCTCACTGCTCTTCATCATTAAATAACTCGGGATGTATTTGACCTGTTAGAAGCTCTGACTACTGCGATAAATCTTCAATCCACAGCAGGCCTCAAACTGAGGTACAAATATGCAAAACAGATGTGTTTCATGGAAAGGTTCTCCTCCTAATCCCACTTCCTGGAGACTTAAACTCATCTTAGTTCGGAGCCTGAAACGCTGGTTACTCTGCACCTAATTTCAGTTCACTTAGCAAGGAGGTTTTTGTGTGTTTGTGTTGTAACTCAGAGGGAGATCTCCCAGTTGCTCCCAGTTTACTCATTTTTTTTTTTTGGGTCAGTGAAGGTTTTTATTCATTCAGGTCCAACATGATATTTTTCCACTTTTCAGCAGGTGCTGAAGAAAAAACAACTTCCCCAGTAACCTATCATGTGACCACATGCTCTCTTCTTTTTTCAGCCACAGCCCCCCCACCCTACCCCCCATACCTGTGTTTATTTGCGGTGGGATGTTGTTAGGCGACGTTTGAGCCAGGCGCCGACATTCCAACTCTGACCAGCGCTCCGGGTGGACGTGTTACAGAACTGAGAGATTTAAGCCTCTCTGCTGACGATGCATGCTATCACCATGTGACCTGGTTCCTGCCTCCCCCATACTCCCACACCCACCCCACTCCATGTCATTGTCTGGCCTGAATAACATAATATTTTTCCTTGAAAGTTGGTTTGAGTGTGTGAAGAAGAGGAAGTAGGGGGGTCTTATGTTCCCCCACATCAGGTATTCCTTTTTGAAAAGGGATTATAAAGGAGGAGGTGGGGGGTCGGGTGTTGTTGTTAATATTACTTAGCTGGCAAGTATTTAATTCCATTCATGGTGAGTCAGTGTCAGCCTCTCAGATTGTTTTTTTAATGGTTCTGAATTGTGTTAAATAAACAGATGATGAATCATGAAGCAGCTACTAAATGTTCTGCTTCTCTGACAACATGGATTTAATCCTCTTCATCATCCCGATCACATTTAGACCTCATCAGACAAAGACGACGCACACAACAAGTTATGTAGTCAAAGATATTTTATCTAGTGGTATACCCACAGTTTCACCAGTATGGTCAACTGGTAAATGGACTGTTTTTATATGGTGTTATTCCAGTTATTATGACCACTCAAAGCCATTTACACAACATGTTTTGTTTCCCATTCACACACACACACACACATTTATACACTGGTGGTCCTGAGCTACAGCCGCCATGTTGTTAGATGTAGTTTCAATACATTGTTTGAGATGAAGGGATTAACATTTACGTAAATATCCTACATTCATGATGATGTAATA
This sequence comes from Pseudomugil tenellus, assembly GCA_037177515.1. NCBI lineage: Eukaryota > Metazoa > Chordata > Actinopteri > Atheriniformes > Pseudomugilidae > Pseudomugil > Pseudomugil tenellus. The sequence goes on from JBAMHX010000020.1 coordinate 2,202,431, forward strand.
TAAGCGTGGCAGGGATTTATAACATCTTCTTGTCAATCTAATCTAAAAGTCAAACACCCCAAACTCCATGAGTTGTTAAATTTAACAGAATAAGGTCAACTTTAATACATATCTGGTTTTATTTCATTTAATCTGACCAGGCTCGACAGAATCACATCAGTGTTTGAGGCTTTTTTAAAGATCTGCTTGCATATCTCCTCCAGGCATGTCAGATTGTAAAATGATGTCACATCGTTAGATGTGTGCTTGTTCAAGTTCGTTATTAAACATTAGCTCATCCTGGCAATAAAAAAAGAGAAATTAATAAATCAAATATTTAGATTCTTGTTGCTACGACAACCCAACAACAGTTCCTCATTGTGGCAGTCCCAGTGCTGACTCACTCGTAAGTCCAAACAGATCGTTACTGGACCTTTTTGGTTCTTCTGTCTGGTTAAAAATGCCTTGATGATGATGTTGGCAGTAATTCCAGCTCCCTGTAGTCCGAGGTGGATGGATGATTGTTACTCTGGGTGTGGGAAGAACTGGGCCACAATGAGCTGCACGAAGAGAAGGAGAAAACTTTAAGATAAAGGAGATGATGTGTGAAAAGAGTTGAGACAAAAAGAAAGAGAAACAAAAAAATGGGGTTGCTTTAGAGACTGTATCTGATGGGGAAGCGTAAGCTGCTCCGAGATGTGGGAAAACGGCCTCAAACGCATGTGTGGCAGTGGTTTAGTGCACATGTGAGTGAATCATCACATTTCATCTTCTTTTCAGGGACAGACCAGTAGGATCAAGTAAAATCTTTTTTTTTTTTTTTTTAAGAGAAGCAGACTCAGTCAAAGGAAGAAACACCCTATTAAGCAGCCTTCGATTAACTTAAAGCCCCCCCCCCGCTGGGTCAGTTGAAAGACTTTGAGGCAGAATCTGTTCAGACCTTTGCATTTTTGTCAGATCCATTTAACTTTTCTTTGCACACCGGTCCATGGATCTGCATCCTGCGCTCCACGGGGTGCAGCCTCTCGCTGTGTGGAAGTTTGCCCAGTAAAGTGGTTTCAGGCCCCCCCACACCACCACCACCAGTCTGTTGTGAAACTCGAGCCTGCAGCAGCAACTATTTTCTCACCATACCGGATAGAGACAAAGTCCGTGTCTCCTCTTTCACTTCCCTCCCTTTGCCAGCTGCGACGGTGTTTGTCCGCATGCTGTCCTCTGATAAGAGCAAAGCGTCGCTTGCTTTCCCAGTTTAGCTCCATTTCAGCACCCGTTAGGAAGAGTTTCTCCCTGTGGTGTCATGGGAATGTGTTGCGTTTTGACTGGAAACACCTGCTTTCCCACATTGCCTGTACGATCAGAGACAGTGCTGTGTGTTGTGGTTCCAGTGAGGTCCCTGCTAATATAAACCAAATCATTGATTTTTGGCTCAGTTGTTTCAAGATGATCCAGATATGTGACACATCTGTAAATGATCTACGAGTCGGGCTATTAGCTCGATATGGCTTGCATCCTATTTTCTGCTTGAGCCAGACAGGTTAGAGAGATTTCTCAGGCTGATGCCTCGTCTTGCTTCTTAACTCACATGAACGAATGTCTCCCCACGGTATGGGAAGTCTCTGTGGGAGCAATTATGTATGAGCAGCTTTGCCTGTCATGAAATATTGATACTTTTACTGTAATTTGGAACAATCCGCTTCTGTTACACACCATGTGTCTGCTTTGTATCACCCTTCATACAAAAGTTAATGATGCCTCTAAATTTTTGTGCTGAAGTCTTGCACCACCTTATTTCTATATATAATGCCAGGAAGAATGAGAAATACATGCAGCAATATGATGACACTAATAAAATGATAGCTTCTCATTTATAAGTACTGTAGTTTTCAGCAATATTTGTCCAGACCAGGAAGTTCTTCAGCTGCCTGTTGATGATCAGGCTCTGGCAAGGATCCATTGGACATGTTGCCAATTATTTCCACTTCTTGTGTCATTTGGTTGCTTTTTCTCTGTTTTTCTATATAAAATCGTTTTTTTTTTTTTGTTCAAGAGACTATTTTTGATGTGGTTTCGGTTAACAGTAGATGGATCAGCCGAGCTTCAGATGCATTTCTCAGGTCCTGTTTCGATCTTTCATAAATTTGTTTCATATTTATTAGGAGTAGACCTGTCACAATAACAAATTTTGCTGTCCGATTAATTGTCTCAGAAATTATTGCGACAAACGATAACATTGCGCTAAGCCGTTAATGTAATTTTTAGATAGTTTTCAACTAATATAATAATGCAGTTATAAGGCTAGATAAACCCTTTTGAAGAATAAATATTAATTTCTAAAGATCATTTAGCTTGATTTAGCAGACTAGTCTATGGTCTTCCAGGGTTTCAGCAGTCTGGTTATCTGGAACATGTCTGGTCTTTAAACACTGAGTTCATCCTCCAGCCAGCAGTTACAGTGTTTGCTCATATAAACGGTCATTTTTAACTAGACTACATGGTGTCAGATTAAAACTGAATGCATGTCTGAGTTTGTAGACAAAAGCACTGCTGCTTCTGAACCCATCTCATATAAAATGATGCACTGTAGTGAAACATTTTGCAATCTTTGAAGAGAGAGAAAAACCAAAACTAGAATTATTGCATCCAGCAAACTAATTGCGCTCACTTTTTCTTATTGTGCAATTAATCGACTTATTGCATATTGCGACAGGCCTAATTAGGAGTTTCATTTATGATCCTGTTTATCTTCTGTGGATTTATTTTGCCATCCACTTGTCTAGTGTTTGACAGTTCATTTATTTTTTAGGTAGTTGCAATTTGGGAATCATGTTGTTAAAAGAAAAATGTTGTTTTGTAAAAATATTTTATCGTTTGTAATAAGTTATTTTTGTAGTGGACACAACACTGGCTCGTCTCTATGGAGATGCTCCCGTACACGATCTGAACGACCAGAAAGTCTGAAGAAATTCCCCCTTCTTGGAAGCAAAATATTGTGTCGTGTAAATAAACGGTGCATCTTTCCCGGAAAAGAACATACAGCGAACTGTTTTGGACATAATTTAAGTGAAGCCTCAGCTATCAGATGAGTTATGCTGTGCAGGAAAAGTCGGCCATACAGTGGAGAACAGAATGAAGAGACTGCTTGGTCCAAATCCAGATCACTGTGGCATGAAAAGAATCCTCTTTTAGCGTTGGTCACTGCTGGCTCCTGCCCCCCCTTATGAGAAACCACAGCTTTCCTGGTCGGCCCTCCACAGGCTTTCATCCCTCAGAAGAAAAGCAGCTCTCCTTGGGGTCCCTCAAGCTGATGAGCAGGGGGATTATTTATTCATATTTTTACTGCCTTATGATTTATAGGGAATTATCTAATGAATAACTTTTCCCTTGTGGGATCATTCAAACATTCTGGCAAGTCGAGCATCACCAGGGTTGGACATCATCCAACATAAGCCCCAATTAACCTACAGATGTGTGAAGACGTCACATTGTGAATCAGAGAAAAATACAACAGCAACCCCAATAAGGAAAACATCATCTTCGTCAATGATTTTATAAACAACATTCAGTTTAGGCGTTCATGGATCATATTATTTTCTGCTCTTCTCTGATTTACAGCCGCTTTGTTTTCAGAACAAACAAAACTCTCTGTTGAAGGCTGCCAAGCCTGAATCTTTCACACTGAAGAGGCTGTTTGATGTTAAAATGACCAAAGTAGATGTCTTTAGCTACATATTTGGTAGACTTAAGAAACATGGTCTCCATGTGTCTGAGTATTATGTGGCTCCATTTTGTTTATCCATGCTTGGGTCTACACAGGGAAGCGCAGCATTCTCTCTCCAAAGCCACTTGTCCCGGCTCATCCCAGGGTGTTACCCGACTATCTAGAGCAGTGGTTCTCAAACTTTTTACAGTGAGTACCATCTGAGAAAATAGCGGGCTCTTGAAGTACCACCACCATGACCGACCTAAATACACAGTAGTAAATATATAAAGCTACAACATACAAATGAAGCATGTTAACTACTATTAACATTATTATTAACTATTATATAGATATACATGTATAAAAACAGTAAAAATAACCACTCATCTTATTGCACCTGACGCTTCCTACAGGCAGTTTCTATTGACTTTGCCAAAGATGGCATGTGACTGATTTCTCCAACCTAAAACAACCCCAAACATGTTTGTAGTCCTTTCTGAGACACAAAGTAGTAAGTAGTGGGGCATCTTTTTCCATTTAGATCTTTGACACACCACGTGATGATATAAAACAGTCCAATTGGACGTGTAACAACATGTGACAGAGCAAGCCTATTTGATAGGACATTTACTTGGCCAATCATATGACGCTCTTCCATCAGCAAGCTAGCTTTGGATTAACGAAATCTCTCGTCTTTTCCACAAAAAAAGTAAGTAATAATAATGTGAATGCTGTCAAGCATTCACATAATTTTTAAACCGTTGCAGAGATATTGCTGTTTAAAGAGCGTTCCACTTGGGACCATATTCCTGAGACAGAGAGGACATATTGTGAAGTTTTCTCTCCTAAATGATTAGATGTACGGATGTGATGGCAGAAATATTTTCTGATCAGTTATTTTCAGGTTTTGCTTTGAGCTGGTTCAGACTTGAGCTGTTTCTGAACCTTTTCTGTAATCACTCATCAATAACATTATACCAATATTTTGCTCCACAGTAAAGCTGGAAAATAAAGCAACTTCTTCCCTTATGATGGAATTTTTCTATTAAAAATAAAGAAATAAAATCAGACAACATTGTTGTGACCAATGCGGTGTGAAGCTGTTTGTTAGGCTTTCACTCATGTCTCATTCTCGCCGTACGATGATAAAAACAGATGACTAATGACTTACATGACTGGGTTTGTCCACACTTTTTAAAGCGGATAATATTTCACGTTATACAAATAGCAGCTAATTTACATCTGTGTGATTGGAGCAGCTTATTTTACGCTTCATACTGCTTTACATGTCAACAGCAGCTAGCTCATTTTACATGGAAGTACAGATTAAATCGAAAAAGTCAGGTGAGTGTTCATTATTAAATTCAGCTTTATTTGTACAGCATCACTTCACAACAATGTTATTTCAGGGAACGCATTGATTTGAGCTAATTCATTATAAATAGCATCGCTAAGGGATACCAAAAAGATGGCATTACGTTTTGATTTCGATCCAATCTCCCATCCTGAGCTGCATGAGGCGACAGTGGGAAGGAAAACTCCCTTTTAACAGGAAGGCAAGAACCCGGCTCAGGTAAGGCAGCCATCTGCCTCAACTGGCTGGGGTTGGAGATGACAGGAAAGACGGATTAATATACACTGCAGCTGTTATTCAGGAAGACGTGCAGAAAAAGGAGAAATATGTTTATGATGTCAATACTGTCATATATTTCTACAGGGGAGATGAACAGAGAGATGAAAAAGAATCATGGGATGTCCCTCAGAAATCAAGCTTAACTAACGGATGACTAGACTGGCCATAGCTAACAATATGATTTGTTAAAAAGGAAGGTCTTAAGTTTAATTTTAACGGTAGACTTCCTGAACCCACACTGGGAGGTGGTTCCATAAGAAAGGGACCTGATAGCCGAAAAGCAAAAAGCTTGATTGCAAATTTGCTTTCGTAGCCTGTTTCTGGTTCATTGCACTGTATGATGTACAGAAGCTATGTAGACAAGCAGTTAAACTAAGATATTACACATTTCCAGATAAAAAAATCCAACTGTTTTACAATAAAAAAAACATGAAAAAAACTAAAAATACAAGTGTAGACAAAGTAAGTTTAAAAAAATGTTTTCGGCTGTTTTTTTTATTCAATTCCGCATATATCAGGTCTAGACGACTTTGTCACTGTTGCACAGACACACTGATCACATGACCACAGGGATCTGCTGGGGACATAAGTTCCCCCTTACATGACCTAGAGGTGTCGAGTAATGCTTATAAAACTAATCTTTATGAGGTTTGTGTGGTTCAAAAAGGATTGAACAGATTTGTGAATAAAGCGGCCGAAAAGGGAGGATACAAGCTTTTAATTCATGTAAAAGCTTTAACCTTTACGGAGATGGTTGATTTTAAAACCATACAATCAATGTACAACATAAAGCATAATAAGTAACCTTTTCATATGCAGGGATTGTGTCAAAAATGATACTTTATTTATAACGTTCAAGGTCAAACAACTTTAATGTGAGAAAAGTAGTATTGCATTTCTATTTGGGTTAGTGGACCTAAAGAAGAAGCCATTAGTAGCAATAACAACGTGCAGGAAAGCAAATGAATGACATATATTGCTGATATGATTATCAATATTCTCTTTATTATAATGAGTATAAATATTGATATGTAAGGTTTATACATGGGTCATGCCGATCAGTGTCTACAGTTATGGAGCTGTTTGGCTGAATATTCAGGTGGAAATTTCCACAAATACTACAAAGCAGAAGTTATTTCAATCACTTTATACTTGTACTTTGCTACAAGTTAACTTTGTAAAGACTTAAAGATTTCTCTCATAACATTAATCGTATTTCCTACATTAGAGCTAACAAATCCATGTGAAACATTTTATCAGCCAGGATAACTTGTATTACTGCAGGTTGGGATTTTATCTTATTTCCCAGATTTGGTTTTGTATAATTGTTGTTGCATAACATTTGAGCTAAAGCTGGAGAACTACATGTGATGCTGTGCGGTGTATGTGAGGAATAACTCGTATGTCAATGATGCAGAGAATTTAGTCCTAATATGAACTTTATATTAAGCTTGCATTTAATTTTTCTGCATAAATGAAAGTGTGTTTTGAGAACGTTTTCAACTTAATAAACTGATTCACAAAAACAGCTGAAAGGATCCCATAAACTAATAATTGACAATTTAGGAACTCCACGAGTATTGTAAGTAAGTTATTCCTCTGAAGAGAAAATGATAATCACATAGTAGGAAAACTGTTTTTGTCTCCAAAATCATAAATGATGCATTTTCCTTTTGGGAAAGAAATTAATAAGATGCTTTTTAGCAGGTAGAAATCTGTGAGTTTGGTTAGCTGTGCTGTACAGATTGTTCACAATAAAATAGTATTTCTCTAAAAGAACCCCAGACGGTCTGAACTCCTCATTCTGTCATTTGAACCTTTATAAATAACAGAATAATGTTCTTTTATTAACGTTCCAGAAATGTTCAGATGCACTTCCCTAGTCCTGGTTTGTGCAACAGTCTATGTCATTATTGTACACTTGTATAAAGATTAAGACCCAGGTGATGAAAAGCACAAGGCCTTGATTTGATCAAACTTTGTTAATGTCCCGAATGATAAGTGGATGAGGGTCCCGGGGGTTTATGTAGCAGCGCACGTCTGCGTTTTGTGTTTATTTTTCATACTGTGGCATTAATCTTATGTCCTGTCTCTTTACAGACGGTGGACATCCATAAAGAGAAGGTGGCCAGGCGAGAGATTGGGATTTTGACCACAAACAAGAACACGGCGAGAACCCATAAGATCATAGCGCCGGCCAATATGGAGCGGCCGGTGAGGTACATCAGGAAGCCTGTTGACTACACTGTCCTGGATGATGTTGGCCATGGTGTCAAGGTGAGAAGACCTGGAGTTTTTTTTTTTTCTGAGCCTTTAACTATTTGATTTAGATCCACTCCAAGATAAGACTCCTGTAATGTCTGCTTCTGTTCTCAGACTCTGTTCTTCCTCCCTTCCCCCTCCTCATATTCTCGCCAGAAGTATTCATATCTCCCTCCTTCTGTTCTTTCTCCCACTTACTCGTTTTCTTCCTTACTATCTCTTCTCTTGTGCTTTTCTTTCATCTTCAGAAAGAACCCTTTCTGACCCTACAGGAATATGTTGAGTGTGGGTTGGTGGGAACTGGTCGGGGGTGGAGATGAACTAAAAAGTCATTACATCATACAGCTTTCACAAAACGGCACAATTCTTGGTGTGTTGTCAAAACGACAATCGGAGAGGATTTTATGAGACGTTTTTAAGTGCACTCTGGCCCTCGTAATCTTGTTCTGGGGGTATTTGGACATCAGCTTGAGTTAAAAAGTGGGTAAGAGGCTTTTTGACGTCCCATTAAGGGTCACGAGGTTGTCCAGACAATGACATCATTTCCTGATGACTGAAGGCCTTTTTCACTACATCCATCCTCCCTCTTGAACGCCGTCGGCTCCATCAATCAGCCAATCAATTGCAGCTGTCAGACAGATTGGATTAGAGGCCCACCATTACCGTCCCATAGTGTTACACTGATAAGACGGGATAAAAGCCATTGTGTCACTCTCGGAAAATACTATAGAGGATTACTTTGAACCCTTTTGTCAAGTTTTTAATGAGTGGTGAAATATTTTAATTGCATGTTGTTCCCACCATGACGACAGCAGTTACTATGCGTCTAAAGTTCCTACAAATGTGCCTCTGGAAATATTCTGGTCCTCTGTCCATTCCAGGCGGCAATCTCTGGCTGCCAATGGTGACACCAATATGGAAATGGAAAAACTTGCAGTCCACCCCTCACCGCTAGATGACTGGCTGCAATAGAGAGCAATGCCCATAGACTCCCATGTTAAAATGTCCGATTTCACAACTGAAATAAACATGTTTACAGAGCGGCTCCAAAAACTTTTTTCGGGTTAATAGGTCCAATTTTCCGTAATGTAAACTCTGAGGAGGTGAATTTTTTTCTAATCCTTCGGTTTCTATGTTATTTTTATTTAATTTTCGATCTTCAGAAACCTATGGGTAACGTGATGGTATGCGCTGTCCAGTATTTTATACAGTCAATGATCCATCCAAGACTGACTGTAGCTTAGCATGAACGCTTCCAGTCTTTATGCTAGGCTAAGCTAACTGTCGGGTTAGCCCGAGTTTTATCTTAAACATTGCCTGCTTTGTCGATAGTTCCAAATAGGAACGTCGATAGGTCCAAACTTTTGAATCAATAATGTGACCTGTCAGGGCACATCAGGACTATTCAGTGGGGGGCTTTTATTTTGATAAAAACTGTAATGGAAACGCACCTGCTGCCTTCCTGCTGCACATTGTAGACGTAAATTTTTATTATAGTGATTTTAGTAGGAACTCTAAAGCAAAAACAGAAACTCCGTTGCTCCATCGTGCATTGCAGAAACTTGCTGAAAGGAAGGGATTTCCATTTTCGGTCCGGTCCAGTCGATAAGGCTCCTGCTTCTACTTCGAGATACCGCCCCCAAATGAGCAGCAGTTGTAACTGCATAGCGTTTCGTAGCGTCATGATGTTAAAGCAAATCAAATGAAGGCGCGATACTTCCCGGCATTCACAAATTTAACTAACCCCCCCATGTTATCCTGGTGTGAATGTGCCCACATGAAGATGCGGTGTGGCAATGTTGCCCTTTGAATATTTCGATTGATTACTCTTTATTTACAGTTTAGTTTATGTTTATATGTTTGTTCTTTGAAGTTGTGACTTGAGCATTTTTCATTATATATAATACATCTGTATTCTTTCAAGTAAACTTATCAAAGTCATAACTTTGCCCATTTGTAATGAAGTAATTGTCATCTTAGACATTGAAGGAATTTTATATGAACACATATTTGAATAATAATGGACAGAAAAAAGGTTGTTACCAACTTTTCTTGGTAAATTTAGTAAATCAGAGGCTAAAATAAAACTAAGATGAGTTCTAGGGGAAAGCACGTGATATTGCGTTACAATTTTTGGACATGAAATTCAGACAATTGAAGCAATCATTCTTCCCGGCTGCCTAAGACTGTTTGATGGATCTATTTTTAGGACATCACGCATTACATGACGCATCACGTTTTGAATATCCCTGAAAAGTATTTTTTCATTTCATTACACCCAGACTAATGTGAGTGCATTTTATCATTTAAATTCTTATGAATGCTGCTTTTTAGTCTCAGTGTGGAGAACTCACACACATAAATTCATGCTGTGATCCTGCATAACTCACCCCTCATCTGCACTTCACAGCCCAAAGAACTAATCAATACATGATGTCAATACTCCATATTAATTCATAGAGCATCTGCGATGGCTGCTGACAACTCGCATAATCTATAGACACGGTTCAGTTACTGACGAGAATCAATACAGAAACATGAGTTTAAATTATGTGTTGGCTTTTATAGTGAACCCACATGTGCCTGAGGGTTTGCGTTGGCCTAAATGTTGAATTGGTTTTACACAAAGTTTGTGTTGCTAAGCGCCTGCATGTAGTGGTTGCATACATTTTTTGGAAAAACAGCTTTGTGTGAATCGAGAGTGGAGGTGGGAGAGAATAGATGCCCAAATTCCTCTAAAAAATAATCCGATTATTATCTGTACACGTTTATCTGCGATCCCAAAAGTGACAGATCAGGCCGTTCCTGCTTCTCAAGGCGCCCAATCGGCGACATGATGCCTTTCAGAGATTTATTGTTCCAGTCAGATGATGTTTAATCTAGTCAGAGGGAATCAAGGCATGATGACGTCAGGTGTTCAAGTTATATTTGATAATCTGAAATATTTCCATAGTTTTCATAAAAACCCGGCTTTTTCACATTGACACTGCAAGCAGACCAGTCCAGTACGGCTTCCTCCTCTTCTTCCTCATGCTGCTGGAATGAGTGCACAATGTTTTGCTAAAAAATGCACGAGGAAGATGGGATCTTGAAGGAGGCATGTGTTGCTCTGAACCTTTCTGCATGAATACTTACAGCAGAGAAGTTGTGAGTTTTTCTAAAAGCTCTGATTCAACCCGACGGCGCCACAAACACCAACTCTGGACTCGTTGCTCATGACAGTCAGAATGGTCCTTTCATCTGAGACCAATAAGTAAATATACCATAATGCTTACTGGTCCAGCTACACAACATGTTGCTGTTGTGTGATGGTCCATCGTAAATGCCTCTGATCTCATAAAAAGGTTAAAATGAGGTTCATCAGTAAAGGTTTAAGTGACATTTACAAACGTCAACATAATAATACAGAGTTTCCCCCATGTAATGCCTTGCTCAAGTGGTTATTGATGAATGGAGGGAATACGCCTTCGTTGTGAATGCACTTTCATTCCTTTAGGTTTGATATTATTTATTGTTGAAGGAAAAATATGCAAATCTCTTTATGATGAACATTGTTTTAAATCGTTTCACTGGTTTTTCTCTCAATCCACCATTACAACCACATCTTAATATAACTTTATTTAGATAAGTGTCTTAGAAATCTTTATTATCTTATTGTGAATCAACCTCCAGCTTTTCTGGGATTGTGTTGAAGGCATGAAATGCAGATATGGAGTTTAACAACTGTTGGGGACAAAATGGAAATGTTGGGTTCGAAATAAACGTAGGAATTCCTGCATTTTGTTATGCTGCCCCAAACTTTTCCCTTTTCTTTGTTTATTTTCCAGTACAGGGAGAGATTGAATTATTTTCAGTTATTAATAAGTGTACAGTCTAAAAATAATCAGAGCCACAATCGCACAAAGCAAGCGGAGATAATTGGTTCCTTTTTCCTCTTCGTCAGTCTTCTGTCGCTTCTCGTTGCTCCATTACTTCTTTCAACTCACAAAAACATTAGTATTACATCTCATGATGAATTAGTCTTATTGAAAGAGGCAGGCTTATGCAAAGCATCTTGTTTTTAGACTGGTTAAAGGAGAACTTCGCTTTTTTTTAACCTGGGGTCTGTTGTCATCTTTCCTTCCATACATGTGAGTGATGTAG
>JBAMHX010000020.1:2226719-2237800 GCA_037177515.1 Pseudomugil tenellus
GTGTGTGTGTGTGTGTGTGTGTGTGTGTGTGTGTGTGTGTGTGTGTGTGTGTGTGTGTGTGTGTGTGAGAGAGAGAACAGGCTGCCCGTCTGATCAAACCCTAAAACATGGAGCTTTTTCCTCTAAACATCAACTCTTTCAGCTATAATTACTCCTTTTGATGACAGTACGGAGAAGTCTGTTTGTTTTTACTTCCTCTGGTTCCACCCGTTTCTATTTGAGGTGGCGTCTCTGGAGAGGTTGTGTATTATCTCCACATGCAAAGAGGAAATGCTTAAATGGAACAAATGGAGAAAAAAAAACACCCATCTTTAACATTTTCTCCCACTACGACCATTCTCAGGTAATGCTGTGTTCTGGTGCATGTGAATAAAATACTGAGTTCATGTTTGAAAGATGTTTTTACAGGCTGTTCACTACAAAAACTGATTTTATAAAACAAGAAAAAAAAAAAACAAAAATCAGGTTAATTTTCCCTCAAATAAGATAAATTTTCTTGTTCTGTTGGCAGATAATTTATTTTATTTTAAGGAACATTAACCCGTCAAGAATTCCTAAAAGTAAAAATCTTAAAAAAGCTACTAAGTAAGAATAATTATCTTACTTTTTTTTTAAAAAAAAAAAAGCATAAATGTCCTTGATTTGAGATGTTTAATCTTACTTAGATTTTAGTTTTTGCAGTTTTCTGCTGAAACCTGCGAGAACGTTCTGCTGTGTCGCTGCTCTGCTTACTCCTCATCTTTTCTCCCATCTGTGTAAAATTTAAAGCGATGCTTTGTAAGGAACTTCTAGAAACAGCGTAATCCATCAGTGTTGCTTCCTCTGGCTCACCTGTTTCCCCCGTTTTGTTATTTTTATTGTCTTTTTCTTAAAGTGTGGGGCTCAATCAGCGTTTCATTGTGTTGATGATTCATGTTCTCCTCCGTCTAACCCTCCCTCTTTGGTCCTGCTCGTCCTTTTTGTCTCTTTCCTTCCTGTCTTTGGGTGTTTCTAGCAGTGGCCCCTGGGCCTGGTCTGGGCCCTGCTCCAATGTCCCAGTTTGGAACCATCTCGCGCCAGATTTCACGGCACAACCCCTCCAACTCTTCTGTCTCTATGGTTTCGGCTACGGGCACCTACCGCCGAGCTCCGTCGGTCACTTCGCAGTTCTCCTTGCAGCAGCAGCATCAGCAGCAGCAGCTACAGCTACAGCAGCAGCCTCATGTTAACGGAGGCACTCCTGGCTACGGCCAGAACTCAAGTAAGGTCTCCAGTTCAGATCTGTGTTGTACCTCCTAAACCAAAGCACACACACAGTCACTGGCTCGCGCTAACCTGTAGCTCTCTAAAGGTCAGGCAAGTGCACGTTAAGATTGTTTATTTTATAATCTAACTATGTGTTTAATCTTTAGTATTGGTGCAGAAGCATCGTCCATGCATATGGAAGCAGATCTGTTTGTTGTCGCTTCTGAGCAGAACGGACTTCCTTGTTTTGTGGTAAAGAGATGCAAAATGTACATAAATGCATCATTTTAATTACCATTAGACTCATAATAAATGAGCGTTACCTCGTTTTGGTCACATTTTGCAAGAAGAATATTGCTAACAGGCACCATAACTTAAGAGTTTTGTGATATTTCAGCTTGCTGGGTAGATCGCACAGTGCGAGCGGGTCCAGATCAGACCACATCGCATGCTATTCGTCTGTCTCTGTCAGCATTTACGCGTTGCAGATCTTCTTCTTAAGGAATGATAATCAGTTACAGCTTGAGAAGGAAGGAAGGTGTGGATGAGTTTCTAGAGCCTCATCACGTCCAGAGTTCTGTTTTTAGGTTCGCGCCTCGGTCTCTACTTTCATCTGTATGACTCATAAGATCTAACTAACATCTGAAATGAACCCAAAGTTCACTTTCACTCATCTGACTGGAGGTTGCAAGCTTTGCTTTTGGATGGAGGTCAAGATTGAGAAAAGCTGAGGTCCAACAGCGCCCCCCTGTGGCTGCTGGCAGCTCTGTGGAAATAAAGCATAATCCTCCGTTTCTCCTCCGACCCCGGTGACCCTCAGATGCCACGTGAAATCTCCACACAGACGTCACAGAATTTCACAACAAACGCGCACGTGTGTGTGTGTGTGTGTGTGTGTGTGTGAGAGACAAACTTTTCACAGCGTCTTTAAAACAATCCAACAACCTACATAGTTCAGTGTTTGTCTTCATCTCGTTTGCGTCTCGTAGACATGTTTAAGCTCACATTTCCTCCAGCGTGTCTTCGTCTGGGAGTCACTCTGAACTGTCTTCTGCAAATTCTTGCTAACTTATTCTCTCCGTGTCTCGTTTTTCTCTCCTTTTCCGTCTCCTCTGCCGGCTTTCAGTGTCTGTCGCTCCTCCTCCTCCTCCCATGCCCCAGCTGACTCCACAGATACCTCTGACTGGCTTTGTGGCCAGGATGCAGGAGAGCAGTAAGTGAAGAGGCTCCATACAGTAACTTCCTCCTTATCTGCGCCGACTGTTCCCACTTCCACATCACTCAGCATGTTATCATTTCATCCTGGTGTGGATGCTCCGTTTGTTTCATTTTCCTGGATTAATGTGTGAAAGGATATGTTTACATGAACAGTTCTGCAGAGTTGAATGATATTTAGAGGATGAAGTGAGAGAAGCAGGCTGGATAAGGGCTCTATGCTGGTACATACAGTGTATCTTAGTGTAGTTGTTATAATTTTAGTGCTACAGATGCCATCATTTTAATTTATACAGAATTTTAATTCACAGAAATGATGGAAAACAATATAGATCTTAATATGAGTTGGTGAAAGTTTAAAATAAATGTAAGTCATCTGTATGAGGATTCTTACTAATGACGTTGAGGAAAGTTGGAAAGACTAAACATTTAGGGATTTAGTTAATACAAGGGAACATCTTCCTCAGCATAGAGAGTTCAGCTCTTATTAAATCAGCCACAAGGACGAATAATGTGCCGTTCTGACTTTTAATACAACGCCTCTACAAACAGGCAGGTTTTAGGTGTGTATCTGGTAACTATCAGAAAAAAACATCTCCTGTTGTCTTTATCTAACCACTTTTTTGTCCTTGGTGGAAAATATGTAATGCATCTAATGCTATCATGTCAGGTTGTTCCACAGAGGCCAGTTTTATGTTATAATAGTATAATAATAATAATAAAAAACTATATTATTTATTTATAATAATAAATATTTGTTATTATTAAAACAATATTATTATGATTAATAATAATAATATTAATAATAATACAGTATTGATAATTATAATAATTATCATGAATAATAACTATTAATATTAATAATTATTATCAATAATAATAATAATAATAAACTTTATTATTATTAATAAAAAATATTATTATTATTATTATTATTATAGCATAAGTGACGTAGCCTCTATGGAACAACATGCGAAACAATGGTCCTTGAGAACAAACGTCCAATATTAATCACATAAATTTCTATTAATCAAGAATGAAATCTTTATTTGCAATCGGTGCAGCCAAACATTTTGTCTCTTGTGGGATTTTTAGATGACTTGCTGAGCTTGTAGTCGGGTTCAGGATGTTCCTGGTAGTTGCTGTTTTAGTGACAGTAATTCAGCTTGTTGTTGTAACTGGAAAAGATGAGCCGATAGAACTATACGACTGAGAAAACTTCAGAGGACCTTTCCTCCGTTAGTCCTGAACCCCAGTGGGAACCTTAATTGTTGCTCAACACAAGTTGCAGAAAATCCCATTAAAGACACAAAAACGTTTGTTCGCGTGATGAAATTAATGTTTTGTGTTAATGCTTTTTAACTTTTACTCTGCACGGTTTATTGTTTCGCTGGTTTTTTCTGTACGTGCATGTCTATAAATGACTCTTACATGTGACACATCTGTGTTCCTCACATCCTGCATGACTTCATCATTTCAGGCTCGTATTAATCTCATCAATCCAACCAGAAATGTCCTCAATTTCCTGAGTTTTCTGTCTAAAACAGTTGCAGACACTCCCACTCCGCCCCCCCCTCCCCCTCCGGACAACATGCCCATGTTTGACGACTCCCCTCCGCCTCCGCCGCCTCCTCCGGTGGATTACGAGGAAGAGGAGGACGCCGCAGTCGTGCACTACAACGACCCCTACGCCGACGGAGACCCCCAATGGGCCCCTAAGAACTACGTGGAGAAAGGTTTGCTCGCGGTCTCCAGCGCTCGATGCTACAAGCGAACCTCCTTCTGACCAAACATCTGTTTGCAGTGGTGGCCATCTACGACTACACCAAGGACAAGGAGGACGAGCTGACGTTCATGGAGGGCGCCATCATATACGTGGTGAAGAAGAACGACGACGGCTGGTACGAGGGCGTGAGCAACGGCGTCACCGGCCTGTTTCCCGGCAACTACGTGGAGTCCGTCATGCACTACGCCGACTGAAGGGACCTCGCAGGAGAAGTACAGTCTATTTATTCAGTCATATCCTAATGAGAGAGCGACTCCTGACATGCTCACATAACTGTATGATCCTTTTTTTATTGTTTGGATATGACTGAATGTTCTTTTTTTCTTTACTGATTGCAAATAAAAAGTAATATCTATTTAGATATTTTGTTGTGATAAAAGCCGGGTGGGGGCAGCTGACGGAGCCACGTCCTGCCTGAACAAAGATTCTCTGATTGAAAGTTAAACGATTTAACTTTGGAACAAATAAAAAGCCACATAAGCACCTTCGGTGGACGTGTTTGTATATAAGATGAGCCGCCTGCGATGTAAATGAATGTCTAACGAGTAGCTTTGGTCGCAGCACCATCCTCCACACACAGGCGGCCTGTTTATACGTTTAAATACTGTAAACGGTATTTCAAGGACAATAATCTTTGTAAGAATCCGTTTTGGAGTAGAAAGCATGCAAATATAATGTAATCTTTACGTTTGTTGCCATTATGTTGTAAATGGATTCACTTTTTTCTAGTTTTTTTTAATCACACTGTTGAAATCACTGAACTTTTCATTAAGTACATTTAAAGCCACAGCGTCCACTTTTTATAAAGGACGCATCCCTCCTTTTTTTTTTTTTTATTAAGTCAAGCATCAGGATTTTACAACCTGGCAGGTTTTTCTTGTTTTCCTGCTTGTGTTTCCAGATTCCTGGTGGGAGCAAACGGGGAACATGGAAAACCCTCGTAGCAGCTAATAATCGAATCATTCTGGCAATTTTTCATCATAATAAAGCTGTTAGTTTTCCAATAATGTCATCTCGACTATTTTATAAAGACCAGTTGCACAAAAATCATCTAATTCTGAGAAATGCTGTTTAATTTATGTGTAATTACATTATAAACTGCAGTTGTGACATTTTCAAAGGGTTTTTGTTCCCGCTAGATGAAAAACTAACCAATAGCAGCATATTTTACTACATTATTGCCAACTTGTTACGTTTTTGGCTTCATTATGTCAAAAATGTCCCAAATAATGTTGGTTGCTGCTGTTGTTTCATAGGTTGCTCCAAACCTGATCTAAACACTCTTCAGAGATAACTGCCGAGTCGTCCGCTGTGAAACGCACGATGGCCGAGCTAGTAGTTGGTAAAAGCGCGAGAATCATCAAGCAAACTCTTATGTAGCCAAACATCTGATTGGATTCCCCAATCCTGTTACTCTAAACCCGTTTCCAGATGTTTCCCTGCACCCGGCTCGCCGTCCCATCGACATCTGCAGAAGTTTATTTTGTGTCTGTGTGGAGATGCCAGGCGGTCTCCTGGAGCGGGATGTTCCGAAAAAACACCCATTTTATCCTAAAACTAAACTTTAACATCTTTATTCTTCAACCTGTGACGGAAAAATAAACAGAAATGATCCCACAAACGAATATTAGTGATGTCTGCTGGTATTTAAGGATCAAACCGTCGTCTGTGCAGATGAAACATGTTGACTCGACTTTGTGATTTAGGATTTTGGAGATTTTATTACAGATTTAAGATGATTGCATATGATCAGACATTCTGGGATAATTAAAACAAGTTAATATCATTTAAAAAGGGACGAATCTGCTCAGCTGATTTTTTTTTTTTATTTTCCTGTAGCTGCAAATTAATCACTCAGAAAAAGGAGTTGGAACCACTAAACTCATCCCATTAAATCAAATGGATTTAGATTTTATGAAATGAGATTAAACAGGATGATTAGTTACATCTCCAGCCATCCCAGTACCTCCCATTTAATGGAAAACATCTGATGGGCTTGAGTCGTCCTGCCTCACACTGCCATGCAAACCAGCGAATACCTCCTCAGTCTTAAAGCAACAAGGAGCTGCTCTGGTGTAAATATGCAGCGACTCTTTTAGGCGTCACTCAGGAATCATGCGTTTATTTTTCCCTCCTTGTGTTGCCTGTATTACACGCAGTGATCATGTTAAGCATATCGCAGCTTCATTTTTTCCCCCCCAAATAACCATTTGATGGGTAGAAGTATTCCAATCCACCTTTCTGCTCATTATTTGTATATAACAATGCTGATTGAGAAATTAATGTACAGTCTTTTATAATAAACGATTCTATGTACAACATGTGTCGTCACTCAGATGAAGAAGTAAAAGCTTGGCTTAAAAAAAAGCAGTGGGTTTATTGAGCACATGGTCTTTACAGATGTTAAGGCCTTGGTTGTTACAGGACACTTGGAAGTACAGAGAACCTCACAAAAGCGACTTTGAGGTGTGGACGGATGTCATCCGGACAGGTTTAAACGTCGGATTCAGCGACGGCACATCTCACACCGAGCTCGTAACACGCTGCTAGCTGGAGGCTGTAACGCTTACAGTACAGGATGATGTAAATGTTTGGTGTGTTTCTGTGACATTTGTTCATTTTTTTTATTCAGACTCCATGTAGGAACTGAAAACATGAGAAACTGTTTCAGAAAGCGACTCATCCTCAAGTACAAAGTTGTGGAGAGAAAGCCACGAGAGATCCTTCCAAACCAAACTCATCGCTGCTTTCTTTCCTTCCACGCTGAGGCGGGAATCGTTCTACGGATAGCTGCCTGAAGACGAGGCCGGCACTGGAGGGGCTCACTTGTCTCGGTTCAGCACCATCTCCGTGAGCCTGATGAGGGCGTCCCTCTCCGGAGACGGCTGGAGCATGCTGACCTGTCTGATGGCTTCCTGACAGTAGCGCCGCGCCAAGTAGGTGGTCTGCTGCACGCCGTCGCTCTGATGTGGGAAAGCACAAGCTGGTCAGGAGAAGGATCAGATGCTGCCGACGACCTGACTGATAACGATGCAGCAGGAATAAAACAATGATGCAAAGGCCCGTTCTGCCGCATCCTGCCTCAGCCATGCGTGTACAGGCAGCGCCAGGACGCCGCGCCAAGCTCTGGACAGGATTTTCTGGTTGTGATGCAACACTTTACGCCTCAGGCAGTAATGACTCAGACCTACAATAGTGTGTATGTTTCAGATTTAGCTTCGTGGAAATGATTAGCAGGGTGATGCGGGTCTTACCTGCCGGACGTACTGCCAGGCTCGATCCACGTCTCCTTTGGAGCTGAAACGCCTCATGATCATCGCATGGAGCTCCGGAAACTAAACGCAGACGGGGAAGATGCGTCAGCGATGGGAGGCACACTCGGGTCTGTCCGCAGGGTTTTAGGAACACTGCGGTCAACTACTAACCACACACATCTAATAAGACCCAAATGAAGAAACGCATTTAGAAAGGAAGCAGCTTGTGTTCCGCGTGTCTGAGGTCAAAGTGATGCAAGTTGCTGGAACACGTCACACCGTTGCTGTCAGTGGAGCTGAAACATGTCCAGTTGATCACTGAGCAGTCGGTGCTACTTTGTCCTGGTGAAATAAGACGCATGGTTCCTGTCCTACAGCTTATCTGCACGTTATTGATCTGAGCATTTATTCAATTTCAATACAAAGAACAAAAAAAAAAAAGTGAAAAAAAAAATCGCCAAAGTCCAGACTTGAGTATCTTAAACGGGAGCAAAGGCTGCTCTCACCTGCTGACACGCAAACAGAACCGGTCCTGTAGCCAAACCCAGTTTCAGATCGGCCGCTGAGGGTTTGCCCAGCTGTTCAGCTCCAGATGTGAAGTCCAAAACGTCGTCTACCAGCTGCAACAGAACACGCAGACACCTTTTATTCCTCCACGCCCCTCTCAGCTAATCATTCATCTGAACCAGGGATAAGAGATGACCTGAAACGCGATGCCGACGTTTTTCCCGTACTGGTATGCTATTTCGTGAACTTCGGGATCTGAGTTGACCAGAATGGAAACCTTCACACACACACACACACACACACACAAAGCAGGCAGTCAACAAAAAACACAACGTGCAGGAAAGGAGGCTTCTTTCCAGCTGTGTGTTATTAATGTGGAGACCGAACGTACATACTGCTTTACAACTGTTTGCAATCAGACTCGCCGTCTTCTTGAAGGTTTTCTCGAGGTAGTGTTTGAATCTCTCGTTCTCGTTCTCTTTGGAGCCCAGCTGCATGAATTCCCCTGCAAGAAAGACCCCGCGAGTTACCCAATTTCATTAGCTGAGCGGGGGAAACTCGGACTAGTGGCTCGGGAGTTGCTCTGCACCTCGCACCAGGTCCTCTATGACTTGGGAGACCACTTTCACCACCATGTTGTTGCCGATGCGAGCCAAGGCCATGGAGGCAGCTGACAGGATGAAATCTCCGGCTAAGATGGCCTGAAAGACAAAACAAACTCGGAATGCAGAAAAACGCAGAAAAACACACACAGATAATAAATCGTACCTTTTTTTCCCCCCACACTTCATTAATGGACCTCTTTCCTCTTCGCTCGTCTGATCCATCTATTACGTCATCGTGCACCAGACTTGCGGTGTGAATCATCTCCGTAATCATAGCAACCGCCCTCTGGCCTGGGAGCAGATCTCTGCAATCAAACAAAACTTTATTGATGACGCGTTGGAGAGGTTTATAAGGTTCACGTAAGGATCGCGTGTGCAGCTAAAATAACCTTCCATCACTTACGCAGCTCTGTTGCTGTGGATGTTAAGCGCACGAGCCATCAGGACCACAATGATGGGTCGGATAGCCTTACCCCTGCCATCAAAGTAGTACTCGCATAGATACTGGAGTTCTTTTTTAGAAACGAAAAGCTCCTGTGAGGGACGGAAATTAACGGTTTTATTTTTATGCATTCCTGATGTTTTTTTTTTTTTTAAAAAATCACACAAACAGAAACTCACCTTTTTAATGTCATCGTATAAACTCGTCAAGTCTTTCTGGGCTAACATGAAAGGGTCTTTCAGCTTTGCATCACTGTGCGTGCTTCTGCAACAGCAGGACTGTAGTCTGGGCAACGGCGACGTGGGTCTGATGAAACAAACTATTAACTACGACAGATAGAAACGCAGCATTTTTAACTATCACCAAAAGCTCACCTGGTAATAAAAAGCTTTGGATGTAGAAGCGTCGGGTTGATCTGTGCGAGTTGCTTCCCCTGAAAATCAGAAGAAACAACATGAGCAGATGTTCAACATCTGGCGGGTAACGTTGGGATATAAAACAAGACAAAATGCATTTAATCAGTTTGCTAAAAGTGTCTTTAGGAAACATCAAAACATAGAACATCCTATTTAACATCTAAACATTTTGTGAAATTAATGAATTTGCTGTAGAAAAATGAGGATCTGTTTGTGTTTCAATGTCAAATAAAGAATGAAGGTTAATAAAATAAATGAATGAGAATTTGGTTGTATTACACTGACAGGTGGCCAAATCAAGGGCAGATTAATGCAAATGTCTTATAATGACTTCACCTTTATGGTACAAGCTGTGATACAAAGTAAATAAATAAATAAAAGCATCAGCAACAAGTCGCTGTTCATTTCAGAGCTTCTTACAAATTCCAGGAAGCTCTTGCGACATATACACTTTTGTTTCACAGCTACATGTCCCGGACACAGAGGAAGAGCGAAGAAGTGAACTACCACTAATGAAGACAGCTCCTCGGTATGTATGACCTTCCGGGGCTGTCGGCATTCCCCCACCCCGCGCTCTCACCTCCTCGCCCGGCGCGGAGCTCCAGGACGTGCAGCTCAGAGAGGAAGATGCAGGTCCGCCATTTAAATTCCGTAGTCTTTCAAGTAAATATGTATTAGTACAACTATTATTCCACCTCCTGCAAAGCCTCCACAAGGGACCCGCCATGTTCCACTGTAGCATGCATCAGCCGGGGTTATTTAAGCGGAAGCGGAACTCCAGTCCTTATTTGATGACGTCGGACAGTGACGTCAGGTTTAGCCCCGCCTCCAACTTGATATGTCTCCATCCAATTCGTTCAATTTTGCTTCCACCTTGTTCTCATTGGTTGTTTTTTGTGAAACAGGGAAATAAATAATTAAGTAGAGTAATAATAAATAAATAGAGTAATAATAATAATAAATAAATACAGAAATAGGAAATAAATAAATACATGACAAGAATCACATTTTAGTATTTTAATGTCTGTATTATTTAAAGCTTCAAAACACGATTTATAGTAGTGTAAAAAAATAAATAAAAATCTTATACTTCAAATTAAATCCCAACCTTAGCACCATTTTTTAGCAATCTTTTTTTTTATTAGAATTTTAGTTACAATTAAAACATTGTTAATCATATAGACAAACTTGCATAGACAAATTTCATTGATATGCTTACTTATTTACTCGAGTAGAGAAATACTTAGTAGAATATTTTAAAAAAACAAATAGAAAACTTCATACAGAACAGGTGATTAAAATAAGGATTAAAGTTCAGATAGAGACATTAAAAGGATATTTTAAAGAGTCAATGTTCGGACAGCTTTCTTATTAGAAAGACCCTTTAGAGCGTTGGGGTATAAAGGTATTATTGGTCACCTTGATCCATTTTCACTTAGAGCGATTACCGAACAGACGTTCAGTAATCAAACCTTCAGTCACATGACATCAGTGTAAAGTCAAATATGGTGACCATTATTCTTTCTCACTGTCACTATTCTTTGTGACAATTTCATTACTCAGCCTATTTGCCCTATTCTTAATTAGTATCCTGCTGAAAGGTCAAAATATCCTTTGATATATATATATATA
>JBAMHX010000020.1:2261042-2272473 GCA_037177515.1 Pseudomugil tenellus
TGTGTGTGTGTATATATATATATATATATATATATATATATATATATATATATATGTATGTGTGAGTGTGTGTGTTTATCTGCTGTCAAGCCACTTGTTTATGTCATTAGAAATAATTTAATTTACAGCATTATCAGTGATTATCCATTTGTTTGGCAAGGGGCATAAAAGGACCCACCTGTCTGAATTCCAGTAAACTGTACAATTTTTTTGTTTCATGACAACTTTCATCAAACCCACTCTGATTAAAAACTTCCAGATTTTTTTCCAAATCATGATAATTTCATCACTTCAAAAAATATATGTCATTAAATGCAATCAAGCTGTTGGTTTTAATCATCCTTTGCTAAATTTCCACTTGCAACATGTTACATGAGAAACAAAATGACTCATGAATTCAGTCCAGTGCAAATAATAAAATAATGTTCAGTTCATATATTTCTAAATGGAGCCTGTTTGTTTAAAAGGCTTTATTCTTTGGAAAACTGCCTGAAAACATCTGCATGCTGTTTTCAAGACCCTCCATGCAAACATATGTACACTTTTTATATGCGAGTTTGACTCTTCAAACTGTACAGAATTGATTTGGATACATTTGTTTGTTCATAAAATCACGATCATCAAAAAGCTAGTGATAACAAAGAAAACCTGTGAGAAGGAAAAGGATGATGAATGTCTGCAGATGTAAAAAGTTTCAATCTGAACTGCATCTTCAGGGGAACGCTGATGGTGTTTTTACCTCCCACTTTGGTTTATATTTATACTCCAGTTTGTTATACGAGCTAATTATCACTGCGTTTCTTCTGCATGGCTTTCATCAGTTCTGCCATGAAGTCTCCTCCTCCTCCTCCTCCTCCTCCTTCCAACAGAGGTGTAGTCCTCTTTGGTGGAGCAGGAGGCATTTTCCTCAGAGACCCGGCGGACTGCCCAGCAGGTCGCAGTGACGGCCTTGGGGCAACTTGAGAGGGTGGTGGCGGTGGAGGGGGAGGTGGAGGTGGTGCACCAGCTGCTATGAACACCGGTTCAGGAGGAGGTGGTGGTAAAAATCCTGGATCTGGTGGAGGAGGAGGTAAGGACCGGTCAGTGAATCCGATGTTAGTTGGTGGAGCTGGAGGTGGTGGTGGCAGAGAGTTGGCTGCCGGAGGGGGAGGAGGTGACATCGAACCAAAGCCAGTGATTGGAGGAGGTGGGGGAAGGAAGTCTGGTAGGGCATCTGAAGAGTCATCCATAGGTGGAGGCGGCGGTGGAGGAGGGAGCTGATCCATTGCGGCTTTTGGGGAACTCTTAGCAGCCATTGGAGGTGGTGGAGGAGGAAAGACGGGGTCAGGAGGTGGTGGAGGGAGGATGTCATCCAGTGATGGAGGTGGAGGTGGGAAATTTCCAAAGCCCTGATGAGACAGGATGAAATATAATGAAGGAAACTGGACAGATTTCTGATTAAAAAGGGAGATTTTTCCAGAAAGAAGCTGCTGCTGGCAGCAGGAGAGCTATGGAACGACTGGTTTCACGTTCACTGGGTGGCCAATGACACGGACCAGCCAGTCAGGCTGCTGGTTTCACGTCTCCTGAGACGTGCGTCTCTGTTGCGTCTTCAGAGACATCTAAAAGCACGTCTTTAACCTACGATTGGGCCAAATGGCCTAAAAGTTAAATCTCCGATTTTTTTTTAAAAACAAATCCGATTTCTGAGTTTAATCCATTTTTTTCCTCTACTGTTAAAAAAAATGACAGATGACAAAATGTATTCTTTTTTTTTAGTTTTAGACCACATCTGTGCCCAGTCTGGGGGCACAGTGTGAAAATAATTCTGTGTATTGTCTATTGGTGGGGTTTTCTAAGCTGTTTCTGTGTTGAGCATTTCTCCCACTCCGCTGAGTGCCTCTGTTTTCAGGTGTGCGCCCACCTTTGGTAGCAACAGCGTTTAAACAGATTTTGCAACGAGGCATTTATTGCTCCAAATCAATTCCAATTAATAAAGGAAACTGGACTTTTTGGGAACAATCTCTTCTTTGCTAGCTGCCATGTTGATGTGTTTATGGAAATCAGCAGGCGTACGCTGACGTTACTATAATCTAAAAAGGCCCAAAAGGTGCTGGGGAGGCAAAAAAAATGCAATTGTCATCAAAATAAATCTTCATAAACAACAAATTCGAATTAATCGATTAAATCGATTAATCGCCTAACCCTACACTAACCTGACGGTAATGTACCAGCAGTGGATATGTCAGATTAGTATCTCTCACATATAAAAGCTCAGCACTTCGTAGTAATGGTGCCTATTTAATTAGGTTTACAGCATTGCCAGATCCTTGCATGCAAATGTGATATTTTTAGATATAATTTTGTATTTATTCTTTTTTTTTACCAGTTTCTTTGCAGTTTTAATAATATTTTTACTGTTTACTGCTCCTATATGTCGTTATTAAAGTACATCCCACAAAAATGCACACTGGCATTAACACGATGCATCAAATCGTGTCGCATAGTTGTTCAAGACACCATGAAAAGGGCCTGATTTGTGTTTATGATGCACGAGTCGTAAATGAGGATTAGCGATTAGCGGATTTGCTTTTCACAAACATCTACAGCTGTTTCTTCCTGATATCATATTTAACCTGTTGATCAATCGTTGATGCTGGCTTATTAATGAGACGTTTCTACCTGAACAGCAGGTGCAGCTTGGGGCTTTGGAGCATGACCGTTGGCTTGGCTCGGTGATTTGGCTGTGAGAAGAACAGAAACATAAATGTACAAACTTTTAGTACAAGGAACAGATTTGTACTTATATCACCACGTTTGTTCGAGCAGCAAGGCGATAAGCGAAGGGGAGACTACCTCTGATGGTGGGCGATGGCGTCGATGGGTTGGAGCTGGATGGCGTGGTGTGGTTTGTCCAAACGGCGCTGACGGCAGCCTTCTTCTCAGCTGTTTTATAGTTTTCATACAAGGAGGTGCCGTACTGGAAGTGCAGGAGACAAACCACAGAGCTTGCTTTTAAATAATGCGGTTTAGGAGTCATTAAATCTGGTTATTAAAAGCAGAATTGCTCAAATTTACCTTTGCAATCCGTATTCCAGTCACCCAAAGGTTCAAGGACCAGGCATCATCGCAGCAGAGATACTTGATGTACTGGGACTCTTTCTGGATTTGAGGATGCTGCAGAGACAAATTATTTGTTTAGTTTCTGCTTTACAGAAAAGACACTTTGACCTCTTCTACAGTCGTATGTGACCATAGATTTTCAGCATAGCTTGCCGTTAATGTGCGTGTGATCTACTTCACCAGTAAGCATGGATTATTTTGATCTTCTGCTTTCTGTAGCTCATTCAGATTTTAGCATATTTACAGGAAGCTAAAACCCCAGACATGCCTCAGTATTTAGAGCATGAGGGCTATAAAAGGTGAGAGCTAAATGCATTTTAAATTTTGAGAAATATGCTGGCATCTGGAACTTGGATAGGAACAAGGTAAAAGAAAACTACTTCTCTGTCTACTTTCAGATCATAAGAATACCTCCTCATGCTCAAATAAATACTCCAGTCAATTGTTTTCACCCTGAAGAGGAAGCTGAATTTACATTTAATGATGTGATATGGGCTCTACATAATGAGGACGACATTAGAGAGCACCTCCGGCAGCTACTCTGAATGCTTAACAGCTGTGATGAGGCTAAATTGTTTTGCCATCATCTTTAAGTTGTTGCAGTTTGTGGCAGCTTATAAACACCCCTCCAATCTGTCAAAACGCCGCCTAATTTAGCACTTTGGAAAGACAACTTCTCTTATTACAAAGTTTATATCTTGGAAGCATTGAGGTGCTCCTTAAGCAATAAGAATGAGCCGGCCTTGTAACGTATCTACTCTTGGCAGGTCATTTTGTTTCGCCTTTTTTCCCTTCACATCCAACCTTGAGGATTTTGTCTTTTACCTGAATGTAATTCAGTTTCTTTGCTTCTTTCAGCTCTTTTTTCTCTGCTTGTCATCATCTAGTCTACTAACCTCTGCTGATTCCAGTGTTTTAAAGATAAGATACAGGAAAAGAAAGGCAGAAAGCAGACTTTCACATCCCTTTAGCATCAACCACTAGCCCATTTAATTCCAACTTTTGCCATGCTAGCATTTCTTAATCTATCATGGGTACTGTAAGTCCCTCCTTCTTGCTGTTATTCTCTGCTTAATTAGTGGTAATTACCGGCAAACGCACGTGGGGAATTATTTCAAGAAAATAGAAGTGCTTTAAAAAAGCGAACTTGCTTGCCGTGTTTCCGTTCGAAAGTGACTTCCTTCATTTCTTCATCGCAAACTATTTATTGCAGACTCTTAATAGATCAAGCAGCTTCTTCTTCAGCAGAACTTACTTCTGTATCTTGTGTAATTCTGTATACATTTTGTGCAAGATGTTACACTTGATAGGTTGAGATGTTATCTAGCATCACAAGGGAAGTGACAACTTTCCTTTTATTAGATATTCAGTGGAAAGGTGTTTTGGTTTAAAGCCAAAAATTAATAAGGAAACTCACTTTCAGCACAAAACAGAAATCAGTCGGGGCCTTGTATTTGTTCCTAAAGTCTTTGCCGTAGTAGACGTTCAGGTTGTCCAACTGGACGAAGCAGACCAGGTCACGGGAGGACTGTAAAGAATGAAGGGGATGTTCATTAATCTGCTATGAACTAAATATTATCAATACAGATGTAGAGACGCTTATATTACACAGTATCTAGTAGGGAGTAAAAGTTAGATATGCGTACATGAAACAGTAGAGGGGTTGATAAAGTTACAAGCCACGTAAAGGCAGCAAGGATTCATGAGTTTTAGTACAAATGTGTATATCTGCTATTCTGTTCAGCTCGGTTTATTCTGAAGCAAAACATGAGCACTAAAAAGGATGCTTGACCTTGGTCTTCCCTTTGGGAACATAATAAATTCCAGAGGCTCTGAGCTGGAAGAGTCGCTGTTTCCAGGACTTCTTGCCATCTTCCTTGAGGTGCAGAACCCCTTCGAGATCCGGTACGATGGTTGAAGTCCCGCAGAAGTTCTCCTGCAAGGGTGAAAGTGAAAAAAACATCTCAAAAACAATATTTTCTCTACTGGATGTATATGTGTGTACAAATATGCTTATTTACCTTTATCAATATTTCCTTGTCTTTGTCTTTTATGTCTTGAAGAGCTTTCTTGTCTTTCTTCCAGAGATAAAAGTTCTGTAAGAGTAAAACAAACCATATTAATCATCACAGAAAACCTGAGTTTCCTCATTAGATTTGTAATGCTTGTTATTTAGTTCTGGAAATGACGATGCTGGTCTTATTGGTGCAAATAAATGATGCACAGGCATTCATTTGTTTACGTTAGCAGTAGATCTCATAAGCTCTCCAGTAGCGTTGTTGCTAATTAGCAAGCCTTGATATGCTAAGATGCTAAAGCCTTCTTACTACATGTACCTCACACTCCTTAGACTTGTCTGTACTGACTCTGTATTATTTAACCTTCCTTTGGGTAAAAAAACAGAATATCACCTCAGAAAGTTAGCTGTTAGCATCTACAGTGGAAATGAACTAACAGCACCCCCCTCAAATCTTTAAACTAGATTATTTTGTCAGTGTGTGACTGGAATACTTTGGCTTAATTCCATACCCTAAATTTTTTATTTTCATCAACATAATAAACCCAGAGGGAAAATCTCTTTGGAAGCCCATCTCAAAAGTTAAATTAGCATAGTCAATGTAAAAAAGCAGCTCTGTCTATGATGGAGTACTTTAAAAATGAGCATGTCTCTCTGCTTTTCCAACATGACTATTTCGCTCTGCCAACAGACCAAATCCATTAAATACACACAGATTGTAAAGGGTCCCATTATAACAACAAACATGCCAAGATCTAACTGTCTGTTGCTTGAGGCAGCTCAGTTTGATAAATGACAGTGAGGATGTTAACGTGAGGGTCAGCTGCATGGAGGAAAGATATCTCCATAATTCAACAATGAAAAGAGCCAGTTGGCTCTGAGCTGCAGCAATGTGGAGATAGATTTGTACAAACTCGAGCCAAGATTTGTAACTTTGGAGATATCACAACTCTGATCACTCAGCGTATACGCGTCTATATTTAGAGGTGAAGCTGGTCTGCAGTGAGCGCACCAACCTGAGGGTTTTTGAAAACCTCAAATTTTTCTTTTCTCTCCTGAAAGAGGACTTTGTTTTCACTGTCTCTCGTCCACGCTGAGAGTGGCTCCACAAGGTTCTCGTGGTCTTCAAACGTCCGTTCTGCCAAAAAGAAAAAAAGTGTAACGATGAGCTCATTTATTTTTATAAGGTCTGTGTGATGATTGCACAGCAGCAGATTTAAAGGGACGTGTAAAGCATTGCAACTGATCCGCATGAAAAACGAACACAATCAAGATGATCTTTCGTTAATGAAACAGTCTTCAAAGATAGTTTCCAAAAACTCTTGTATTAGTTCTTTAATAAAGATGTGCGTAAAATTTCCTTCCATCCGTCCGTCCGTCCATCCAATGATCCATCCATCCATCTATCCATCCATCCATCCATCCATCCATCCATCCATCCATCCATCCATCCGTCCGTCCGTCCGTCCATCCATCCATTTATCCATCCATCCATCCGATTTCCTTCTATCCAATTGTCCTTCCATCCGTTTATCCATCCATCCATCCATCCATCCATCCGTCCGTCCGTCCGTCCGTCTGTCCTAAAACTTGAAGTACGCAGACAGGTCTGCTGTGCAAACCAAACTAACTTCAGGAAACTTCGGCAAACACTCAGGTTTTCGTTTTAGCTTAGCTTTTAATTAATATTTATTGTTTTAGTTGTATTCAATTATTTATTTATTTATCTGTCTATTTTAGGCTCATTACTGTTTTGTTTCCCAGTGTGATTTTTTTGGTTTTGTGTTTAGCATTTTGTTTATCTTCACTTTTTTTTAATCACTTATTAGATTTCCAGTGTTTCCTCAGAGGAGCCTCTGAACTGGGAGCTGTGGTTGGCTGAGGCTGCTGGACTCTGACTTGTTGGCCCTGAGGTTAGGTCTCCACCTCATCTCAGGTGACTTTCTGCTCCTCGTGCAGACGACTCCTCTGATGACACTTTCTCAGCTGGTCCATTTGTACCTATAGCTCCTTGTATGGGGGTGTAATGAAATAGTTTTCTAGAGTGTTTGTGGTGTGTGTGTGTGTACATGTGTGCAAATCTGTGTAGTGGTTATAGGCGCAGGGGATATCTGGCTGTGGGGGGCCTGGAGGGTTTTGCATGTTCTACATTGTATGTATGGAAAGCGATTTATAAAGATTGTTTGATTGATTGATTGATTGATTGATCAAGGAAAGGAATTTGAAAACACTTTAATATTGTCAGATGCAACAAAGCAGAAAACTGGAAGAGGACTAAAATAAAAGAAAGCTTGAGACCAGGCGAAACTGCATGAGGAGACAAGGAACTGAAAAAGAAACTAGTTTACTAAAATAATTGTTTTGTATTTTAATCTGTGAACAGCTGTGTTCTCCATTTTCATTTGCCAACATCTTCTGTATCCATTATTTCCAGCAGAACTTATTAGACCTTTTTTGAGATTCAAATTAAATAACAAAGTCAAACCTCCTGAAAAGCTGGGAATAATTGAGCAAACAACACGTTATAGTGTTAAATTCTGTTCTGAATTGAAATAAAAGGCATTAAAGGCTATGAGGTCAAGTTAAAGTATTACAATCATTATATGTGTAAACAACAACCAGCTTTCTCTGGTAATGACTGCCTGGAAACTGCAGGGCAGCCAGAAACAGCCCCATTCATATGAGGAGCATAACTATTATCACATATATTTGCTTTCTTTCAACCCTGCAGTCTATTTGTGTCCATAAACAGTTTGCCACCATCTGTTCACAAGGTCAAAATATCTTCAGTTTACACTCCAAATCTGTAAACTCTACAACAAATTGGGATTAAAATTATATCAGGATATATGTATGCATTTATCTTGGTATTCTAAAACAAGTGCTGCACAACATGTGTTGCCGTAACAACTGAGCAGCTGAGCTGGCTTCAACGTCCGTTTCACAGTTGTACAATTCTCTGACTCAAATGGACTGAATTAAAGAGAAAATACAGCCTTTATTTGTATTTTTAAAAACACATAAAGGGCACTTTCTCCCCCCCCACCACCACCACTTCTCTGCCCACCCAGCTATTTAGGGTTTTAGATCCAAATCACACATTCAGTTCAGCCACAGTCTCCAATTACAGTTCACAATTGGAAGCAGAAGTAGGCATTACAGAAATTGCTGCCAGGGTTGCAGACTGTAGTCTGACTATTACAGTCATTAAAGAGATGCTATGATTTTGCTGCTGGAGCAGAAATCCCTTTGAACTGCGTTTCAGTAGCGTGTATGGTGAGCACATGGCTGGATTTGACTGCAAACACTTAGACGTGTTGCTGTTGTGCTCTGTGCGACTTTACTGCGCGTGACTCACCTCCACTCTTTGCTGATGAAGACTAAAGGTCAGTTAAACTGGTAGCAGTCAGAACACATGTGACACACTTAAAGGACGGTTTTACAGACATTTAAAAATGAATTTACTGCAATCTTTTCCACTTGGTGCTGTCATATTGTGCAGTCTATGACACAACGCTCCTTCATTCTTTTCTCATGAGTCACATGTTCTACTCTGAGGATTTTAGCAGAGATTGCATATTTAGAATAGCAAAATGTGTGTGAGATACGTTACACTTCATGAGGACTTCTATCGTGTAGTTTTTGCTTGACTGTTCATATGGCAGTCTTAATACACAATACTGTAAACACCTTTCTCTTACGTGATTGGATTGGCTCTAGGCCCCTTTAAGACCCCCTAGTAGGATAATGTGAGATAAAAAAATGATAGATGGATTTGGGAAATTCTATTAATTTCTCCCAGTGTAGATAATCTGAAGAATTGTTTAATGAATGAAGTCAAAATAAATGTCACATCAACATCTCTAAATGCCTTTTATTCTAGAACATTTGTGTTTAAAAACAACCAGACCTAAATGATGAATAATTATTGGATTGGTTTGTTGTATCTCGACATGATTCCAGTCTGTTAGTGACAAAACAGTGTCTGCGATCTGTCAGATCTTTGGACTAAATCCTCCCGAATTGCAAATCTGTATTTGTCTGTCTTGTCTTTATGTTTGTCATATTCTTTAGATGGTTTTATTCCTTGTTCATTCAACTTTGTAAATCATTTTCACTCCAGAACCAGACTCCTCATCTTTGGTAATGTAAAATTTTGTCACAATTTAATGTCCTAAGCAAACTCCAGCAACGTTCGGTCTCAGTCCACTTGGTTCAAAAGAAAGTGTTGATCCAAACAGGCAGGGAAATAGTTTGTTTGAATCAAACTAAACCTTAAAAGTATAGATGTAACCTACCAGTGCTGTGATATTATGATCGTATCGAGATAAAACCTCATTTGAGAAATGGAAAGAAGCCAAAACACCGGATGTTCACACATAAATGACTTCATATGACTATGATGTTGGTAAAGACTCCGTAATGACTTCATCTCTTGTGCGGCATTCGAACAGGTTGCAATAATTATAAATGATGTGTGAGAACATTTTTCTGTTCTTACTGTTTCTTTTTACCTTTGCTTATTGTTGGATTTAGGCTTCACTTAATAATGGTGTGAAGTTTATTTGGATTAATAAACCGTTTCCCAGGGTGGTAAAATGGGATTTATACTCAAAATAGTTTCTTCAGTTGTGAAGTTAGCATGTTGCGCCACTTGGATACAGAGTAGTTAAGGAAACATGTTACAAAGCTTATTCAGGCAAATCTATTAAAGAAAATTATTACTTAATAAATATGTTTATGGACTTAAAGAAAATAACTGGCTGAAAATACCTAAAGAATTTCTCCTTTCTTGTGTTGTAAATTAGATTTGCTACAAACTAGACGTCTCAACAGTTTTCTTTGGATACTAGCAGTATGTATTTCTGATAAGTGACCAGAGATGTGAGTCTTTCCTGTCGTACATGAGAAGATAAACAGATAAACAAATGGATCCATAGCTTTTTTGCCTAACATCTTATATTACATTACATGAAGCATTTGAAGGCAAAATAAGATTGACTTAGTGCTAATTACTCACAAAGATAAATGGTTTTACCACAAGCATCGTATAAAAATAGTGTAAGGATGAAGTAAAATTAGACACTTTATAAAAATATGAAGATCTTAACAGTCTGAAGAAGTTGTGAGGAAGTGGTGAAATCTGGTTGCAGCTAAAGTGAATATAGCTCAGTGGATTGAGATCATAAGGCTTCTATTTCTGCAGGACAGTAAAGATGACTGACAGTGTCCGTTACAGCAAATGAAACCTGCCTGTCTACACTACTTGTGCGAAAATAAGCAAGAGGAGAAACGGTAAGGATGGACAGATTTTGATGGATGAGAGTAAGATCCGTGTTTCACGGTACTTGCTGCACTGCAGCTGCCAGTAAAAACAGCCCTTCATGTAGACCAAGATGAAATATCCCACCCAGCACAATGTCTGGGTTTACTCAGTCCTCACTTCATACCAAAGCCCATTAAAACTTCCTAAATCTATAATCTGCAACTACTGCATTTTGTTGACTATTGCTTTTTATCTTCACACTTAAAAAACAGTTACCTCATCAATGTGGAGGTGTTTTTAAATACTCATTTATCATGGACTTATCTATAAAGTTGCTATGGTGCAATATTAAGGGACGAAACTGAATCCTTAGTGTTGGTACTGGCTGCTGTGGTTAATCGGGTCATAAATTCATCAGCCAGTCATTCTAAAATCTTGTTTTTACTTAATGGTGATGCGTCAAGACATTTCTTCATTAACTGTCTCAGTGCTGATGGCATACAGCTCACACACTGCTGTGTTGGAAGATTAGCAAAGTGTGTGTCTTTAAGGAGAATGTTCTACCTGTAGTTGTTTATAACCTTTTACAAAACTTAAAAAACGAAGACAGAGCTAGCAAGAACAAGAGCAAAGCTTGTTACCTAATCTGCAGCAGGGCAGCGGTGCATTGATTATGCATACCGAAGTGATGGAGCCTTATGCCTGCATATTTCAGTCCACTGGCAAAGGGCTTGTAATGCAGAAAATATAGCCGTACCATCAGTGGAGGGAAATTTAGCACACTGGCTTGATGGCCATCCAATTTACATGTCTGGAGGGTACAGTTGCAGTTGGTCCAGTCTTCCTGGCCTGAGGCCTTTTGCGGCAGGCTGTTCAGCTCTCTGACCCTTCTGGTGTCCAGCTCCTGGGTAGCTGTTTGCCCAAAGTATGTATGTATAGAGAAAGTTTTTTTCCTCAAGGTAGCAAGAACAAGAGCAAAGCATGTATGTATCTATCCATCTCTTTCTCTCCATCCATCCAAAGGCATACATACATACATATATATA
>JBAMHX010000020.1:2272573-2288602 GCA_037177515.1 Pseudomugil tenellus
CTTTTTAAAAAAGCCACAGAAGCAGAAATCCTTAAAAAAAATACAAAAAGTAATTTGTTTTCATTATAACTATTTGAAACAAAGAAGAAGCTGCGACTCTTGAGCCCAGATCATTTTTAGACTTTTTATATTTTTACATCATGAACTATGGCCTGACAGCACACATTAAAAATGTTCTGCACATTCACAAATCAGGTTTTTCTGTTGCACCAATTAGGAAAGAACCCTAAAAAATAACCAGTTTGTAAGGATCAATGTTGTATGAAAGTAAAAAATCGCAAACAATTGGCTTTATGCACAGCACTTCCACTTCCTGAACTTAGACCAACTCCTTTGTTTCCTGTCTTTCATCACTGGACAAACTGATTAATCCAGGGGTGTCTGACCATTGCTGTTATGGTTACTGAGGACAGACACACCTGGATTAATCAGTTCATCCAATAATGAAAGACAGGAAACAAATGAGTTGTCCTAAGTTCAGGATGTAGTGGAGCTGTGCATAAAGCCAATTAGCCACACACAATTCCACCTCCATCTATTTTCATTTCTTAACCGCTTCATCCAGTTCAGGGTAGCTGGAGTATCCCAGCTGTCCTCAGGTGAGAGACAAGGTACACCGGACAGTCCATCACAGAGACAAACAACCAGTCACACTCACATTCATTCCTAAGGACAATGTAGAATGACCAATAAACCTAACATGCATGTCTTTGGACTGTGTGAGGAAGCCGGAGTACCCGGAGAGAACACACACTAAGACACAAACTCCACACAGAAAGGCCAGTGCCTGATACAAGGTTCAAACCAGCAACCTTTTTGCTGTGAGGCTGCAGCGCTAACCACTGCACCTACATGCAGCCCGATAACTCCACCTTAGCAACATTAATAATAACAATCTGAAGACAAAACATATAAGGAAAAAAAAGACAACAGGTGGTAGGATACTGGAATCTCAGGGTCTTAAGCAATTTACAAGTTCTCTGGAAAAATAAGGTAAGTTCCAAGAGAAATTACAAATTCCACAGACAACTGGAACTCATGATGTATCCTGGCACTGGAGAGAGAAAAAATGTCAGCTTTTAACAAGCACGCACAGGCCTTTGTAATCAGCTCACATTAACCTTTACTTCACCTATTGCTTTACTTTGTCCAGAGCAGCATATGACAATATTTTTCCACTTTAAAGAAGAAAGCAGATTGGCTGTGCAAACATTTTACGCCTCTGTGATGACAAACACCAGCAACCTTACATGTGATGATTTATATTCTCCAAGGAAGTGAAAAATGGAGCTACTTCCAAAACACGGAGTCTCCCCCATTTTACAGTCTTTAAATTGTATTTACTATCAACCTTGAGGTCTCAAATGATAAGTAGATTTCATGTTGTGAATGATAAATTTGATCTGGAGTAAAGATGAAGCATAGTCTCGTTTTTAATTGATCACAGCTGTCTTAATTAAATCCACTTTTGATTAATTAAACAACTTTAGACTTTACTACCCCCTTTTTCCTTGAACACGGATTTTCACCGCCTTGTATGCAACGCACATTTTCATTTTTATGTTCACTTCTTTTTCATTCTCACAATTTTGCCGATTATTTTCAGAGAACAATGGTATAATAAAACAAGCTAGCATCCATTGATAGCTACCATGTTTTGGTAACTCACCCAGTTGCAGTTCAGGGTTTGTTTCGCACAGACTCCAGTCCACATTGCAGTCACAATGAGTCTTCTCAAACAAGTTGTCCAGAACTTCCCTGACATTTTGTCTCTCATCAACCATCAGAGTCTTGGAGCTGCCATCGTTCATTAGCACTTTCACCACCAACTGTCAGAAAAAGATACTTTAATTTATATATATTTTTTCTTTCTATCAATTCAAAAAAGAAAAGTGAATATCATAATCTGATATTCTTGGAGGATTGAAAAAAAGTCCCAGTTTTATTTTCCTTAGTAGCTGTGATAAATGCAAAGTTACAGCTTAGGTAGTAGTCTATAGTTTAGCTAATGGCTAAACTTTAGCCGTTTAGCTTAACACCACAAAGAGTTTTTTTTCCTTACCAACCACTTTTCCACATTTAAGGTAAAGAAATTGACATTTTTATTTGTAGACAAAAAAATTGCATCTCTTCTTACCCAGCCTTAATAGAAAACTGTTTAATTTAAGCTAGGTTAGCCACTCCTGGGCTAATATTAAAAGCATTGGAAAGATATGCTCTTTCTTTTTGGCTATGGGCTTCCTACATTGTTTGTCAAAGTGCTATATAAATGAATTAGGTTTTTATAAATTATTTTTGCGTAATATTCTTTATCTTGACTTTAAGTTAGGACATGTGTTGTCGTGAGTGAAACATTTAGCCGTCGTGCACATGGAGCTTTTTTGTCTGTGTGCTTAATGACAGGCTTAGGACTGTAAATGGTTGTTTCTGCGTGTTAATGTTGGTTTCACTAGAATAGCCAGACAATCAGCACTTATGTCTCTCCAGTTTTATAGTTATTTCTTTTCCATTGTCTATTTGCACTAGCCAGAGAGCTGGATAAGATCCATTTTGCTCCAGACTGGAGAACACACACTTCCTTTTATCTGAAAACAAATCCAGCTTCCTAAAGCGCTGAATTTTAAAATTGCTTGGCAATCACTTAACTTTTGTTATAAAAATGTGAGGAAGACTTGGACCATTAAATCACAAGACATTGCCTGAACCCTCTTTAAAAGAATCCAATTTTGGTATATTGTCGAAAAAAATATTACAGGTTTTAAACTGTTTATCCACTTAGTACTTCTCACATTAAATTCTAATTGAAAACATGGCCAGGACCGAGTGGCTAAATGTGAAACTTGAGGGCCTCTGACCACAGGAAGTTCTGCTGCAACCACTGAAAATCAGAACATCATTGCATCTCGCAGCCCAGAGACAGATGTTCCTGTGAAAGTAGGTATAATCTGAATTTTCTCAGCTTCCAATTTTTACACCGATTAGCTTAAAAAATGTTGCTTTTAAATTTCGCACAAATGATTGAAATTAGTCTTAATAGGTCCATCAAAACAGCAAATAAAAGCTTCCTAATGACCAGATTTGCGAACTAGCTCACACAGTCACATCACCAAGGACAAAAATATGGCATGCTGTCAGCACCATATTAACTTGATATTTTTGTAAAACCAATGTGTAGTTTACAAGCAAAACCACATTTCACTTGGCTGATGAGAAAGCAGCAACATATCACCCAAAAAGGAAACTTTGTGGTCCTGCAGGATGTTGGCCGGATGAAGGCATCCTTCCATTAATGTGATTGATGACTTCTCGCAAAGAAAAGGAAGGAAGATAGAGCTTTCTTTGTGTCTGTGGTGCTAACACGTCACATGAAAAGAAAATGCATTGAGTTTTCATGTCTTACCTTTTTTACTTTGGCTTCTTTCAGCTTCTCAAGTGCCAGTTTAATTTTGTCTGCTTTCATCTGTGCTTCTATTTCCTCCTGAGTAAGATAAACAAAGCAGCGAGAAGACAATTAAAAAAAAAACCAATGTATTATACTTTATGCAAAATATTGTAAATGTTAAAAATAACAATGAAGACTATTTGTATGATACGTCTGTGAAGCAGTGAGAGTTCAGACTGCTCTGAAAACTGAGACCCTTTGAACTTAAGCTGACATCATGTTATAGATTTCTTCACATGGCCCAGGCAATAGTGACTTTATAGCATCTCCACATGTCTTAAAACAATCACTACAGCAGTAGAAGCTCAATACTCAACTAAATTCTGACATAATGTTCCTTGCACTGTCTAAAAATCTAAAGTACTTTAGATTTTTAGATTTACAAGAGAATAAAAACTAATCCTGCTCATAGAGCCGAGGAATGATTGTTTTTTTTTTGCGTTCAAACTGGACAGAAGCTCACATGCACTGGGTGCTACTTCGGGCAAAGCTTCCAGAAACTAGCCAATCAGAAAAAACTGCAATTTTAAGAAGAATCATATAAAATGAGAGCTAATGTGAAATCGAGAATAAATCTGGGACTTAAAATGAACACAATGATAAGCCCTGCTCAAGAGCTGCCTACAGTTGACTTCAATCACAAGTTAGTGTAATGTATGATAACTAGTCAGCCTGATTCCAAACACATTTTAATTCTGATGCAAAAAGTTAAACTGTCATTTTATTTGGTTGATGAAGAATAATACATTTTGTAAGGGGCTTCATGGTGGAATAGTGGTTCTTTCTGTGGCCTCACACAAGGTGCCTTGGCTGGGACCAAGTCAGAACAGTGACCATTCTGTGTGGCGTTTGCATGTTCTCCTTGTCTATGCTTAATGTAGTGTGATTAAATGTGATTTTTGTTTACTGAAATCTGATCTTACAAATAGGTTTTACAAATCCCACAAGTCTTGGACATTTAATTGTGGTGTGGAGACAAAAGGACTTTATTTGTTTTCTCACCTAAATCAAAAGTGAACACATGTGGTATACTTTCTTTCCCAGTTGGTTTATTAAACGAAGGTGTTTCAGGTAAATGGGAGGCACAGGACCAAACTGTGTCCAACTCAAGAGGAACAGCAACATTTCCAGGTGGTGCAGCAGATTGTTTGCGTCAAATTTCTTCTTGTGGATAGAGAGAGTGTTGTGGGTTATTATTTCCTACTTCTAAGATGTAATATTTTCTTATTAATTATTTCTCCAAAAGTCACAAATACCCATCAAAATCCTACAAACAGCTTTAATCACCTTGTACAGATTTACCTTGATGCATTCCTTGCCTCAGCACAGCTGCTGTTTTTACCTCAGAGCGATGAAGTCACAGGTTCTGCTAAAGCAATAGGCCCCTGTCTGGCTACCCCACCTCCAGCACTGCCACCCTATTGATCCTGTTACACTTTTCTCATGGCTGTATGTGTCTGATGTGTTCCAGACAGACACTCTGACCGTTTTGCCTCCCAAGTCTCTGTAACTGTAACAGATGCCTCTGTCCGGGAACAACTTCTCTATGATCTCACCAAGCGCTGTGAGAGCCATTTTTCTGAGTCCCACAAAACAAATGCTGGAAAGGAAGGACTAATGTTTGGTTTTAAAAGTCTCTGGTCGTGCATGGCATAGCAAACATTTACATGTGGAGAAATAAGTGACATTATGACTCTGCTTATCTGCATTTGTCTGCATTTCAAGAACCCAAGACGTTGTATTTCACTACTGTGCTTAGACCTGAATAGCAACCAAAATTAATTTTGTATGAGATTTATTTAAAATGTTCACCTCTTGAATTTTAAACAGGCCCTCAGGAGTTGAGAAGTGAAAGGTTATTGCTAAAATGTGTAAAATGAGCTGACTCACTTTTGTTGGCTTTGCTGACTGAGGAGGTGGAGGTGGCAAAGGAGAGGCAGCAGAGGAAGCTGTGGTGCTAACATTGCTGCTGGTGTTGCTTCTTGGTAATGGCGGCGTACTGGAAGAGTCAAGCTGGGTGCTAAGACTTTTCGGTGGAGGTGGTACTTCGAGACCTTTTATCTCTGCTGCAAGTTTCTCTTCTGTTGCGTTTAGGTCAGCCACTAAATCAGCCATGAGCGCATCCAAGTCATTGTCCTCCAGTTCATTAAGACCCTCTGGTGAAGGAAAATAGCTTAGTCAAGAAATAACTTAAGA
This sequence comes from Pseudomugil tenellus, assembly GCA_037177515.1. Taxonomy (NCBI): domain Eukaryota; kingdom Metazoa; phylum Chordata; class Actinopteri; order Atheriniformes; family Pseudomugilidae; genus Pseudomugil; species Pseudomugil tenellus. The sequence continues at coordinate 2,278,212 of JBAMHX010000020.1, forward strand.
AAATTTATCATTCCTTGTCCTTTTCTAGCTTTGCTAAACGGCTTTTCTTTAGTTTAACTTCTCCCTTATCTTTCCTTTACTTTTCATGATAAGGATTAAGTTGGATGTATGTTAGTTTTTTACTGAATGACACTTTAGTTAGAATCACTCTTTATATATCGAAACATTATTGACAGCAATTAAATTAACAACATTTATCATCAATGCGTAACCGCTGCACTTAATGTGTAAATTTAGGCTTAAAAAATGTTTGATTAAGTGGATTAAAAAGAGTCTGTTGGGATAATCATATGTATATTAATTAACCTCAAGTTATAGACTACTCCAGATTGATGTTTAGCTGCCCTCTGCTATTAGCTACTATTAGCTAAATCATGCTAATGCTAAAAGCAAACATGCTAGTTAACAGTTAGGTCAGTGCTAGCATGTTTTTTCTTAGTTTTTTTTTAAGACCTAATGAAGAACTAAACCAAACAAAAACAAAGAAATATATTTAGGGTATAAAGCTCCTCGTAGCCATTAGTTGAAGGTGTTCTCAAGAGTGAAATATACACAAGAGAGGAAGTGAAACTCTTCTGAAAAGTTAAGCCCAAATTTGTTATTGTGTATAGAGCAGTTTTTCTTTTCAGACATGTGTTTGTTTCAGAGTTGCATTGTAAATTGATCAAATGATTTTTAGTAAATGCATAAAAAAGGATAGGGGCTAAATGGCTAAAGAAAAAGGTGTGACCTCCATTTCTTCTTGTTTTACACCCTTTTTAATAGGAAAAACAGTGATAAGACTTCATGTGGAATCTTGTACCACTACCACACGCAGAGCACATTTTCAAAAGAGTTTTTTTTCCCATTTATTTACTTTTAATGTTCTTTTTTTGGATCAGTTCCGAAATCTGATAACTTTCTCGGTGGTGAAACATGCGATTGCAAAACTGGGGTGTTGCACGCGTAATTGTGCAAAAGCTCAACACTAAGTTTATGTGATGTTTGTACAAAATGTATGACAAACAAAATCTTAAGTACCTTTGGGGTCAGTGAAGCCAATGGAGAAGCTGACTTCTTTGGTGCTGGGGAGAGGTTTAGGGGGCACCGTTTCCTGTCCGAGACTCTGCAAGTAAGAATGAACAAGGCAGTATATTTATAAGAGCGTCAGTACAATTTCTGCACCGAGCCACAAAATCCCCTGAGGCTCAGTCTGCTCAACTAATCCACCACATACTCTGAGGGCCCTGAAAACAAAACTCTCCTTAAATATACAGTAATGTAAGAAGGCACAACTTTACAATTAATGCTACATCTGTTTCTTGGTATGAACTGTTCCTCTGTGCAACATGAAGCCTCCTCTTGGCAAATGAAAGTGATTTAAAATGACGGGCTGGCTGAAAAACAACATCAAAGTGACCAGCAAGGTTTTCCAATGAGATGAAAAATAATCTGTGGTTGGCTCATTTGACCTCCTCTAAAGAACAGAGGTGTCACTTGTGGTTGTGACCACTGTGTTTCCCCCACTGAGTCAGCATCTAAGTGATCAGTGGTGGGCTTTAGAGATGTTGTCTTCTACTTCTTAGAGAAATGACAGGCATTTGAATGGAACGTGGAAAGACTGAGTGTTTTGCCTCTGCGCAGCTGGAACCACTCCATACATTAGAAGAATAAATTGTATTAATACATTTTGATGCTGTTAGTATGCCAAAAACAGTGGACTCTGCAGTAAAAGTGCAAAATATACTGAAACATAAATATAATCTTTCTCATTTATTTCAATTGATTAAAGTGAGACAGAGATGTAAAACCTAATTACTCTGTGAAATATATAAATGTGCTTTTTTATTTCAGCCTCACATTAATTTTTTATTGTTTGAGTACTTTTTTTGCAAACTCCAAATAAAATTCTAAAAAATGTTTAGCAAAAATAAAATGTCTTAAAGTTGTAAGGGCAACACTCTGAACTTACCTGGGTGAGGAGATCCATCTCCCCAAGCAGGTCAGAGAACATGGCATCGATGTCCTCCATCTGGGTTGTAAGCATAAGAAAAACAACTGATTAAAGGATAATATTTAATACATTGCAGTTGTCTCAGAGACTGGTAGCAACTTGTCAGCAGATCTGTGAGCTGCAGCTCAGCGGGCGTTTAAAAGTGGTGTGAAGATTATTCTTGACTGACCTATTTATTTCTAATTCTGTATAAATTTGACACTGAACTGCTTTTTCTGACTGATCAGAAAAATAATGAAACTGTACATCAATACATCATCTTATTAAAACAACTTTTCTGACTTGACTGAAACTTGTGTCTGGCCTCAAAAAGTAGTTTACTTTGGCTTCCATAACTGCGACATGTACACTTTGAAAACCATCACCTAAGTCTGGTCTTCCCTCAGCAATAGAAATGTGGACATTCAGGACTTTATGCAAGCGAGACGCTATGAATAAACTCAGATATTCAAGCTATCGATAACACAACTGTACGTGGTTATTAACATGACAACAGAAGACATTTGTAGTTGCTATAGATCGGATTTACTTTGAATAATTGTCAAGTAGGAATGAAGCCTTTGATTGTATCTGTTTGCAAGAGGAAAATAAATACAGAAGCTTGTAGAGCCAGTGGCGAGGTACAACACCCATGAAATGTGTGTAGAAATATTTTCCCTGCGGCTACATTATCGTGCAAGGCAAACTCCAGCCCAGATTGAAAAAAGAAGCGTGTAAGGACAACTCCAGGTGTTCAAAATTTGCCCCAACTTGCTACGTCTTGCTGCGCATGTTGGAGAATTTTATTTCCTCTCTTTCTATCAGATTAAATCAGATTAAAGCAAACCAGGGCACCTTGATAGTTTGGACTGTTTTTAGCAGAACTGATTAAAACATTCTTTTGATCAAGTTTCATTGTTAATTTACATCTTTGACTGTTGCTGATTTATGTGATTTAACACTGACATGGAAGTATGGAATGAAATATTGGCATAATTAACACTAATTATTTAAGCTTATAGTAGCAAAGCAGCCCAAGAGACCAGTATAGTAACCGTGTTTTTCCTGAAAACAACTCTTAAAGACTCACTGTAATTACAAACAGTCAGCTGCCTGCGTGACATGTATTATTTGCAGCCTCATTTCTCAAAGCAAATGTTATGATAGTCTAGAATTTGCAGTCAAAACAGAGAGTCTTACACTGGAACATGAGCAGTAACTGAGGGAAAGAGATGGCTTCCTTCAGCTAATGGCAGAAATTGGGCAGATTTCTCTCCTTCTGGTGGCATATTTACAACAGTTTCATCAGTGGTTAATCTAGTCTGTGCAAATGTGAACAGAAATGCAGCTGCAGAATCATTGTGACTTAGTGACTGACTTTCACAATCCTCTTTTTTATCATAAAGGTAACTTCCTGTCCATAGTTTCTGGTTCAGTGGCTAGTTGCTAAAATCCAAATTGATTAATTTTATTGTGCATCTTTGCTTGTCAAGAATTTCTTTCCCATACCAAACAAAACGATGGATATCTATGACACATACAAGCTGATGAGCCAGCATGTAAACATTGCCGACATTGCATCTGAGTTCTTCTCAGTGTTCTGCAGATATTTACACAAAATGCGGTGCGAGAATACACGTACAGAGAAAATACATTTATGATTACCAACAACAATTTTAGCTTAGTGTGTTTACAGTCAACTCCCTGAACTTCCATACTCCAAAGCAAAAAAATAAACAAACAAATTAATACAAGTAAATAAAATAGAAAACAACAGCTGCTGCACGCAGGAGTTAAATATCTTACAAAGCTTCTATATTGCTGTAAAAACATCATATAGAGGGCTTGAAATAAAGTTGCTAGCTAAACGCTAACACTTGTGCAATTACACCACTACTGAACATATTTTTGCACCTAGCTGATTTGTCATCCATTCTGCATCCTTTCTCTTCTCTGAGCTCTTTACAGATAATAAAAGTCACTATAGTCCATCATAACAATATTTTTTTGTTTCCTCTCTTCCTTTTTATCTTGCTTGTCTTTACTAAATCAGCCATGGTCTGTGCTCCAAACAGCTAGTGTGTTGACATCTAGTTACTGCTGTGTAATGCGTTGCATAAAGTAAAAAGCCTCTGTCACGTGATGTCCTGGGGAGCAGCATAAAGTGGGGAAATGTGGTTTTTCAGTGAGCAACGTCAGCTCCAGAAATAAGCCTAATACGTATATCATCAAAATGAGTCAGAACAGAGTTTTACGGCCAGAAAGCTTTTCAGTATATGTAAATTAGGAATAATGAGCACAGGGAGATTTGACAGAAATTATATTTGGTGTAAAGTTTGACTTAAAATGAGAATAAAACAAACACACATAATTTTTATAGAAAGTTAAATCATTGAAGATTTTATCTAAGACTGTTTTGTAACAGAAACCAACATAGTTGTTGCTTATGGGTTAGGTTTCTTCGGGTGTGTCAAGCAACAGCTGGGGTTAAGTTAAAATGTTGTGTGGTTGACACTATGAAAAAGTAAATTATCTCAGTAAGAGCCTCAGAGTGGCTTCAGACCAGCAGCTGGTTTCTGAAATACTTCTCTTTTGGTGCAGTGTGCAGCACCCGACATAGAAACGTTGCATTTAGCTCCACCCAGGTCTTCAACTCCTCTGTTTCACCCATTTAGTGATTCTCCCATCACATTCTCGCATGAAATATTTTGTAGTCTCTGCTTTTATTACTGCCTTCTTGGATTAAATATGAAATATGATCTTTAGGAAAGTGTAGCTCACAGCTTTCAGTCATCACAGTTTGTAATCTGATGATTAACCTTCAGAAAAAACAAGAAAAAAGAGTTTTCAGGAATTTAATCAAAAGGCACCATGTGCAAACCTCCAGTCACACTTTGGGGAAGACAAGTGTGACTGATTATGTTCCAGGAAATAATTCATGTGGGATAAATCTAACAGATGGCGTGTGCTTATGAGACAATCTTCTAAATCCATATCTCACATTTGGCCAGCAAGTTAGTAAGAACTTCTCTGGTTATTATAGCATTTTCCGTCCTGATGGAGTTAATATCCGTGTGTGTAGACATAATTTCCAGGTGATGTGCTTATGTAACTGTTTGTGAATTTGAGCCCAATCCTCTGATTTAACGGTACGCACATAAAGGAAATGGTAAGGAGTACACTTCCTGCTACTTGCAGTGCTGTAATTGTATCGGAAGCGGTGTCAGCAACAACCTACAAGCTAAATGGCACTGCTTCCTTTATTATTGCTACTGTCAACAGTTAAAATGTAAATCTGACTTTATATAACATTTATTGTGTATTATTAGCACGGCTTTTAGCATATCTTATTATGTCGTAACATTTAATCATGTTCATAAATGATTTACACATCAGTCCTGTGATGCTACTTTTTAAAGTCAAATAACCAAAAGTTTCGTTTGACATGTTTTTAGAAGCCAAACACATTTCTTTTTTCAAAAGGCAGCTCTCAAATTAGGTTCAGTAAAATTCAGTAAAAAGGAGAAACAGAGGTTGGGTGCGTGTGGTCAGATTGTGAAAGAATCTGCTGGAGAAAAAAAGCTGACCCAATCTTAGAGGCACTTCTTCCTCATGTACGTTTGCAAACGGAGTCACAAACAAGCAGCAAAGTGGAAATCACACGTATCTATGGGCTGCATGCTTCATGCAGATGACATGAAAACCACAGAAAAGGGGTTAAATATGCTGTAGTTTCACTTCTGCTACAGTAGTATGACGAGAGAATCCCTTTTTGTTTTCACACTAAATAAAAATTGAATATATTAACTCCATAATTTCCAACTTTACGCCCCCCCGCCATCAATAATGAATACTTAAAATATTAACTTTAAAAATATTAGAGCTGATCCTTTGTGTAAAATCAAAAGATTTTTATCAGTTACCAGGAAGCTCTTTTCACTGGAAGTGGAAGACACGTGTAACCCTAACGCTAACGCTACTGAGAGGGTTTACAATATCAGAAAGTTTTCTAAAGCGAACTCAGTTTTCCAGTTTTACTCAAACAAGCTGGTGGCTTGAGAAAATTGTCCATTGTGTGATGAGATGCAAAGAAAAATTAAACGATTAAACATGCGGTGGGACAGAAACACTTAAGCTCAAAAACATAAGAAAAGCATCCTCTTTCCACAAGTAAAAACCATTTTATTAATGAAAACAGACAACTTTTCATAAATGGACATCCCTGCAAGCTCACCCCAGATTCAGATTGTGCAGCGACATATTGAAAAGAACCAAAACATCAACAACTAACAAACAAAACCAAAGAGCTGCATGTCAAAGTTGCCATGCTAAATGTAGCATGCTAGCTATTGCAGTGGGATTAGAAACATCACTGAACACATATGGTTTGTGTTCAAGGTTTGTCATGAGAAAGCCTCGTCTCTCCAGAACATGGCAGCACAGCACTCGCTAAGTTACATTTAATCAAATCACAATCCTAATTTAGCCGTAATGTACAAGATAATGTTTAAATATCAAACACTATGATGACGTTTCACACCAACCGTTAAGCGCAGTGATGGAAGGGTGATGATTTGGGCTTGTTTTACTGACACAGGACCTGGACTTCTTACAGTCATTGAATTAAGTGTGAACTCTCATAATACGAAAGTATTGTAGCCAAAAGCAAGATCATATATAAAAAATATCCAAACAGCCAAATATCTACAGTAAAGTGTCTGAAAAAGAAAAAAAAATGAAGGGCTGTAATGGTCCAGCCAAAGTCCAAACCTCAACCTAACTTAAAAGCTGTGGTGAGACTTTTCACACATAAATGCTGAAAATGTTTTCCTTAGTTCTTCCACAGCAATGTGAGAACATATGAGGTCAGAAAGAACATGATTGCTTCAGGTTGTGTTGTGCTTTTCTTACAGTTACTCCATTTTAAGTACAATAACTTCTCATCATAAACTACACTTTGTGTTCCAGCCTGAAACCACATATTTCAGCTGCGTTTTGCTTTACGCACCATGTCACATACCAGAAACTGGATATCAGCATACTGGTTGTTTTGAATTTGCATCATGACTGAAGCATCTCCTATGCTTGGTAACATTTTATATCAGAACATACAACCATTCTCCTATAATCAAAAAAGATAAATAAACAATAAGTTGTAAATGTTAAATGCAGGGATGCTCTGCAAAGAGCCTAAAGTTTAAGCCTCGTTATACAACAAGTCTTTTAATCTAACTTAATATTCAGGTGAGAAAATGCAACATGGACATCTGCTCCAAGTGAAGAAACTCAGATACGATATCTATATCTGTGTTTAAAGAACTGGAGGGAAAGTATGCAGATTGCTAAATGACCATGAATCATAACCTACATGTAGCAAAGTTCATATAAATGAAAATTGGTTTGATATTGAAGATCTACAGTTCTTTAATGATGTGCTTATTTACTTCATGTGTCAGCTGTAAATGAGTCAGTGACAACGTGTACGATGACTAAAACATTACTCAACAATGCTCAAAAACAACCTGCAATGACAAAAGCTTAAATTATGTTTCTGACTTTCATCTGAATTAACTCATATTTCTCTTATTTAATCCCAGAAACTACATGTTAAATGTTATTTTCATCAGCCGTGAACTGACAGCGCTGTCAGCTTTAAAACTCGAGTTAAAGCGTATGAGTTTCATGAACTTATTGTGTCATAGCAGTCTGACATCAGATCAGAGTACACCCAGTTGGAAAGAACACATCTGAATGTACATCCTTTTAAAACACACCCAGTGACACCTAATAAAGTTTAATTTAACGGGAACAAACATTTATCAGTAAAAAAGGTATTTTGTGTTTCTGGAAATCTGACAGTCTTTGTTTTTTTTTTCTAGACAGGATGTGTAAGATTTTCAGTCTCTAACATTTTAATAAGGAGTAAATCGATCTGTACTAGATAAATAAATCTTCCGTTACTGCAAAACGTGAAAAAACGATTCAGTCCCTAAAGAGAAAGTTCAGAGTGAAATAGATTTATAGGTTCACCGTTAACTGAAGGTACAGCAAAGTAACGCGTGTGAACTTACCTTTCAGCTACAGTAATCCTTAGTTTCAATGATTATCCTCAAGATGAAAGTCTCATGGACATTAGTTCCACCTTCAGATATTATTTTCTATTAAAACCTGAAACCGTTAAACATAACAGTCATATGCAGGCAGATCAGGGTGTGTGGATTGCATCTGGCTCGCTGACTCTTGCCTTCTTCCTGCTTAATGCGGAAGTTCAGGTCTAGACTTGTTACTGCATTCCTGCTGAGAGACGAGCACTTTCTCAACAGCCTTGTGCGGGGACAGCGTTGGGCCATGCCCCCCCCAGCAGTGCTCCTTATCTGCAACCGCTGCTGCAAACTGTTTCAGAGGTGGACTGCGAAGTGGAAGGTGTGGGGGGGAAAGATCTTCAATGTGAAGAGGTTTTTAGAGAAGATCTGACGGCCACTGGAGCAGAAACGCAAAGCGAACAGCTGAGCCAACCAGGAGAAAGAGGCCAGTCTGTTAATAATTCACCTCACTGAGACGGATTTACTGCAGGTCTGTGGGTGGGACCCGCTGGGTTAAAGCAATCAGAACATTCAAATATTTCCTTTAAATATAAATAAAGCTGTATAATAGTCCCTGTTTAAAATGGGGGGGGGGGGGGGGGTCTTAATTCAATGCAGTGGAGTAACACAGTCAGTTATCTTCAGGGAGAAATAAAGAATAAAATAAAGTCAAGCTATGAATAACCTCTGGCTCTTATCTGACCGTACAGACACAGATAGCTCTATTTATTTGCATTTGTCCTTGAGTCAACCTGGGGGGCCAAAAAAATAATCTTTCACTCCTTTTTAAAAAAAAATCTTGAAAAATTGTTCATCCAGAAATGAATGCAAAACTATCCACTCAAAAGATTAAAATCCCCCCCCACTGGCAGCCACATTTTCCTGTCGAATATTATCCAACATTTTATAAGATTTCTCTGTTTTTAGTTCGTCTGTGTCTTATTTCCTCTCTAGACCAGCCTCAGATGGGAGACATAGACCACTCTCCTCTCATCTTATGGTACAGCTGAGCACCACGGGGGGAAATTTCCCTTTTCATGACTAGTGATGTATTAAACAAACACTCGGTGGAGGCATGGCATGTGTCCCAACCACCCTCATTTCCTCCTTCTGTCAAGGGTTGACAAACAGACGGACACCAAAGGCAGCCGTCTAAACACAAAGCACGTCGGTGGCTCTGAGAACATTTCTCAAATAAATAAGTTGATTAACGATAGTGGAGCCAGACAGAAGGGAACGAGGTGATTTTTCCTGCTTTCTTGCGGTCTCAGCTCTGAGGGGTGGTCCCTCCGTGTTGGTTCTGATAGCAGTCGTGTTGCAGATCATACATCAGAAACACAATTAACACATTTTTACCTTTAAGTTTATTGAAAGCCTTTAAAAATGAGAACTATTCCTACTTTTTTCTTGCTTCACAAAGAGAAGTTTGTTGGTTGGAGAATACGTCAAAGCCCCACATGTTGAACTTTAAGTTATAAAGCATTCGTTCAAGCCATTAGTCTCCCTCCTGTAATATCTGAGGACTCCAACACCCCTCTAAATGCATTTCAAGGTCTCAGGCACTAAAAGAAAACAGGGTGATAATGACAAAACCAGTGGACACCTTGCAAAGTAATAGAGCCAATAGTTAAATCTGACACACTGTCAGTGAGATGATGTAAAAAGTCATACAGGAGTGTTGCAGTGCCCTCTGTTTGTATGTGCTGCGCTATACATGCTCTCACACTCGCTGGGTGGTGTGGAGCAAACTATGCTGCCAGCCTGCTTTGTTTTTTTTGTGGTTCCATCATCCACACCGCAGGTTTACACCCAGGAAACAGAGAAGTGGAAGTGTGTCTGCATGTGCAAGCAGTTAGTGTGGCTAAGCTGCCTCCTGTGCTTTTACTTAGCAGGAGATAAGAAGGTTATAAACAAAGAAACAGATGTTTGTCATATATGAAGTAGGTCTGGACAGTGTATTTGTGGATGTCATGCTTAAATTATCTTTTCAGTGCTAAATGATTTGCAGAAGAGGAGGGACTGGTTTCCTAAACCAGAGGGAGGGTTTTTCTAGCATGCTGTAGAACTTGTGTTACCAAAATGTTTTTGCAACCTGAATGTTTCTTTTGACTTATTCTACTTGTAGATGTTATTCCTGTCAAGGACGAGGAGACTGGTTTCTTTAGATTGAGAAGAATATAAATTTAATAAAGAATAAAATAAGTTGAACATACATTAAACATTAAAACATTCATTAAGACATACAGTCATGGAAAAAAATTGTTGGTACCCCTCAGTTAAAGAAGGAAAACCCACAATTCTCACTGAAATCACTTGAAACTTACAAAAGTAACAAT
>JBAMHX010000020.1:2299514-2312437 GCA_037177515.1 Pseudomugil tenellus
GAAAACAATGGGAGGAAGAGCCTTCGGCTATCAAGCTGCGCTCTTATGGAACCAGTTCCCAGTGTGGGTACGAGAGGTGGACACCCTCTCTACCTTCAAAATCAAACTTAAAACCTTCCTTTTCAACAAATCTTACAGTTGGGATAGTCTAGCCGGACATCCCATAATGCACTGAGGATTTCCAATTATTATCTCTTATTTTCCATGTATTGGACAGTACTGGCATCATTAACCTATTTCTTTTTTTCTGCAGGTCTTTTTTCCTTCTCCTTTTTTGCAGGTTTTATTTCTCATTTCTTTCTTTTTTTGCAGGTCTTACTTCTTATTTTCCTTTATCTGCAGGTCTTCCTGGATAGAAGATGCAATGTACATTTATTTGTCTTTCCTGTCCTCTCTGACCACAGCGAGTCGAGGAAGATGGCTGCCTTACCTGAGCCGGGTTCTGCTGGAGTTTGACCTCCATGTTACAAGGGAGTTTTCCTTCCCACTGTCGCCCTATGCTTGCTCAGGATGGGAGATTGCATCGAATCTTGATCAAAGGCAAGATTCGATGTAATCTTGCTGGTTCCCTATGTAAGGCTATTTTTTTAATTGGCAGCTCTCTGTGAAGCGCCTTGAGACGACATTGTCGTGAAATGGCGCTATACAAATAAAGTTGAATTGAATTGAATTGAATTGAATATGGCGTGGCCTTAATTCCATTATCATGATATTAAAGGCTTCCCCTCTGATGACCACAATCAATACTATAAAGAATAAAAAATGTACCATTCAATCCATTAATTCATCTCCAACATGCCCAGTCAATTAAAAACAACTGTATTCAGCAGATGAGGTGCCATAAATGGCAAATATATTACCTCAAAATGATAAACTGCATTTCCTTCATTGTTGGCTATAATCAAGTTCAAATAATTTTTCCATCTGCCAGCTTTGAGGAAGCTTTTCTTTGGCTTAAACATAACAGATAGTCTGTGAGTCACTGAAGGGTAGAGAGAAAAAAATAGTCTGGTTGCAAGAAACAATAAAATGTTTCTGTCGGTTGAATTGAAAACAGGTGCTTCAGTGGAGCGTTGCTCCAGATGTCTGACACTGTAGATCAAACGAGACACATGAAAAGTTTCAGAGACATCAGAAAGAAAGACGGGGACAGAAAAAGAGAACAGGAAAAAGTCAAACACAAAGGAAATGGCTGTGACTTGTAGGATCTTGAAAACGCCTTTCAGGCTCTTTTTGTCAGCGTTTTTATAAAACTAATATTGTATCACTAAGCTGTTGTCATTACCAGTGTTTCTTTATGTTCTTTTCATATTAAATGAGCAATTTACTTTAACTTTGAAGATTTTTAACCATTTTTTTGGTTCAAATCAATCAATCAGACTTTTCATAACTGAATTTAAAGTTGCTTTTAGTGTGTTAAAGCAAAGAAATGATATAAATAAGAATCACTCTGAAGGTGTTTCCTCATTTGACCTGGGCATCTCCAGTTTGGAGATTTGTTTTTTTCCTCTCTTTTTTCAGCACCTAACTTCGCTGCTATGGTGCTGGGTTTTCTCAGGGCCCTTTTATACAGCCAGCACCTGGTATTTTGCTTGGCAGATCAGGGTTTCTGTTTCTCTGGTACTCAAAGCCTGCTCCTGTGCTTCCATGATGAGTGTCTCTCTCCTTCAGGCCTCTGGTCAGCAGTAAGACTTGCTTGTGTTGTATCATGCTTCTTTTCTCCTACAGCTCATATAACTCAGGATGGCTCTCTATGAAATATATAAAAATGTACATGTTTCTATTCATGGCAAAACAGTCTTAGCTGAATCATCTAACAATATTTCTGAGCTTCACATCACATCATAGTACTATCTCTACAATAGGACTTTTACAAATGTTCCTCTGGTTTACTCAGATTTTGGCTAAAACTTTGTGGAATGAGCATCATTGGGCTACAAAATCTTTAAAGGGTTTTTGGCTAAATGTCCCAAATGAAGCATAATTTATACAGTTTGTAGTTAGTTGGACCTGTATTACTTTCCCTTTGTGGTGTTTTTGTTATAACATATTTGACATAAATCTTTTGCTGTCAACATAAAAAGGGTTGCTTGGAAAAAAATAATCTTGTAACTCAATGAGACCTTTCTGATAAATTAAAGGAAATGAAAAAAAATAATCCCAGCAGCATGCAATAAAAAAAAAATATATATAAAAATGCTCTAGTAAACCCTCTTTATGAGATCTGCCTGGTATCACAGTTAATTTAGTGAAATTACAATAAAGATAGGTATTACAAACATATTTTAAGTCCCAGCCCTGTTCAAAATTACTTGCCGCCGACACGTAATCAAGTCTTTTCATGTGGTTATTTCACATATTTTTGTGAGATTAAGTTTTTCAGTGGCATAACAAAATATGAAAAAGCTGAAGTTCAATGAATAAAAACTTTCTTCTGGTTAATTCTTAACAGTCTCCTTAGCAACCACCATAACAACAACAAAACATTTATATTTCTGCACTTTTTTGACAGACCTTAAAGAAAGTACTTCAACACTAAAAACTATTAGTTATATACATAATTACAGTATATACATAAACTGAGTTTTTACTTATTTTAGGAATTCTTGACAGTTAAATGTTCATTGAAATAAGATAAAATTTCTTGTTCTCTTGGCAGATAATTTATCTTATTTCAAGGAAAATAAAACTAGTTTTTTTTCTTGTTTTTTAAAGCCAGTTTATGTAGTGTAAAGTTTCAGAGCCATTATTGTTAAATCGCTACATTTTGCACAGTGGACAAACGTGGGTACACAATTTGGAGTGAGACTGAGAATGCTGCATCTGTGGAACCAAATTCTGGGAAGATGTGCAGAAATAATCCGGACAGCAACAATTAGTCATTCAGTACAGTTAAGTCCTTTAAGTGGTCCACTGTTTTTGTCCCAGTATACACATACACAAGAAGAAACAAGTCACTTACTGTAATACCTCCAGTGATAAGAGAACATGCTACAATTATTCTCTTCTGTCTCGTACTTCTGTCATTTGGACATCTATAGTAGTACAGAGTAGTGAGTTTGTCAGTTGCAAACCAGGATTTTATTTTCATATTAGAACATTTTTACTGTCTGGACATGATTTCTATAAGTGCATGTTCAAGGCAAAATATGAATTATTCAACAAAAATTATTCATACATTCAGTTCTTACATTGTTCAGCAACACAAAGGGTGGCATGCATTCGGCACTGGACCCCACATGCCTAAAGATTTGTGGCACTGCAGAGAGACATCTTTCACCACCGCATCTGCATCTGTTGTGAGTTTATTTGCTTTCTGAGGGTTTTTGTGTTTGGAGTTACCTCAAACAGTCGATGGCATGCCAGCTACTCTAACACAGCAGGAATCTGATTGTAAAAGCAGCTGTGTTTCAGCAACCAAACAATCCAGCACGCTCTAATATTTATCATGTTCATAAAGTGCTTAACTTGGAACTCAGAAAGTGCATCAGCATCGTTTGTTCATGTTTGCTGAGAAAAATACAACACAGTGTCGTTTTGATAAACACATCCGTCTTGGTGATTTGTGGTTGAGGTGAACACCCTCTTAACCCAAATCTGGCCCCAATGTGTTCCAATGTTGACTTAAAAAGGACAAAGCCTGACACAAGCTTGCTTTAATCAGAAGCGGATGTTGCTGTAAGAGCCAAGGTCTCTGTTCTGCAGGGAAATGTTTAGAGCATGTGGTTTAATACGGTAAAACTCCTTCATTTGCTTTCTACTCCTCACAAGATTTACAGGTTGCCAAAGATGTTTCTGAGTTTTTACTATTTTGTTATATTTAATCACATCTGTTCAAGTAAAAGAAGATCCACTGAATTATTTAGTAGACTTTTAGGTAATGTTGAATTATGCTATTAAAAAGAAAGATGGACAGCATTTTTTTCTTGACATTTTAAAATGTCTCCTTTTGTGTTTTGCCACAGAGATTGTAAAATGCCTAGTTAGTGATTTACATCTTTATAAGACACTTAATTATGTCTTTAATGCAAATGATCTGTATGTTACATTAATTTAAACAATTTTAGGATTATTTTAATAGAAATTAAATACATGCAAAGAACTTTTAAAAAAGATTTTTTTCTCTTACTTAATTTTAAACAGCTGATTTTGAAAGTGGAGTAAAAAATAATCAATACCCCTTTGATGTGCACTGTCTATGTTTTAAATATAGAAGAGTAAGAAAAAGAGAGACACTGAAATTAGCACTTTGCTCTAAAATCCATGTGAGAAAAAAACAGTAACAAGGCCCAGCGATGGGTAGGGATATATCCGTTCGCTCCCAATATCAAATCCTCAGTCAATAGAATCAGCACAGAGCTGCACGGTGAAGCAGTGGTTCGCATTGTAGCCTCACACAAGCAGCTTGCTGGTTCAATCCCGGGCTCAGGTGTTGTCTTTTCTGTGTGGAGTTTGCATGTTCTCCCCTTGTCAGCGTAGGTTCTCTCCGGGTTTGGCATAGGCTGGTTGGAGACTCTAAATTTCCCTTAGGTGTGTGTGTGTTTGTGCTATGTGTGTTCGCCCTGTGATGGACTGGCGACCTGTGCAGGGTGCACCCCACTTCTCACCTCTCTGGATTGGCTCCAGCGCCCCTGTGACCCACTTTGGGAATAAGCGGTAGATAATGGATGGAATAGACACAATAAAATGATATAAAGACACACATGTTTAGTCACAAAGTTCCACCTGGTCATGGCCTTTAATTTGCGCTTGATATGAGGTAAATAAGACAAATAATTCCAGAGATATAGTCAAAAATATGATTTTTCGTACATAAAGCGCCACCTTGTGGTGAAACCATAAATCCAAATATTGTGAAATTTGATGCAGGTCGTCTCATTGGGGACCTAAACAGGTAAACCAAGTATCGAAATCCAGTTGTAAAAATTGTTTGAGTTATCGCGCTGACATGTAGGATCCCGGCAGCGTGACTTATGACGGTGGTATGGTGGCAGCGGTCGGGACAAAACCATAATATCCCGACATTCCCGTCCGGGGATGTATTTATCTTCAATACTACTTAAGAATTTAATTAAAATATTGCAACTGTCAGCTTGCAGGTTAATGTGAGATGTTGCAGTTCTTCCTGCCTTTTGAGGTTGGGGTAGTTCTTCAGCATATCTCTCCAAATCACTCTTTCCCTCAAATTCAAAGTTGTGTTTCTGTTTCTTTATTTTATTTTATTTTTTTTTATCTCCAGTGATTCTGTAGATTTTTCTTAGAAATTGGACACCTAATTTGTTCCTCACAAGGCTGTCAACCAAGCTGATGGTATCTTATGGTAGCTGTATGATGCAAATTTCACATTGACAAAGACACTAAATACCGAGATACCGGGTTCATCTTCTTCATCACTGGGGCTCTTACTCTCAGGAACATCAAATGGTTCAGCAGCAGAGAGCTGCTGTTCGGTGCAATTTTTGTCTGGGTTTGTTTCCTTTTAAGCTTTTTTTTCTCCTTAATGTTTCTTTCCTTTTGTTCCTGTTCATCCTTCCTCTTTTCATACGTACGTTCGCTTGCCTATCGCTCAGGATTCTTGTCTTCACTTGCTTTCAGCTTCTTTTCAAACTTCATTTTATGTTGAAAATCCTGATACCTAATAGAATCACAAAATTACTAATTTTCTAAGAAATTTCTATGAAATGTTGAAATCGATGTTTCTGGAAAAGTAACATTTAGACCGATTGTTGTGTAGCAAAGAAATGGGATTTATACTTTCACAACCAGTAACTTCATAATGAAACTATTAAACAAATATTTAGTGAAACTAATGACTCTATGATGACAACATGCTTCTTTAAGTCAGCTCTCTGAAGTTTGTATCATATTCTACATTCTCTGAGAAAGGTTTGAAACACATGTGTCCCTTCTTAAATGCACACAATGAGAGATCTACATCTAAATGTTAAATTAATTGTCTTATTTCATCACGAATTCTCCACCACCTCCTCCTTATCCACATTCACTCCTCTGTCGCAGTCTCCTCCCTCCTTCGCCCATCTGTGCTGATGCTTCTCTCCTCATTAGATAGGTTACTGATGCATGAGGGAATGAGCTTGCAGGTCAGTAGCCACAAACGCAGAGTGGGATTCGTATTGAACAGCCTGTGAAAGTTTTTCCATCTCACAAACAGGAAAAAGTTGATCACAGCAATCTTTTAAATGTAAAGATTTTCCACTTCACAAATCCCGATGCGTTTACACAAAGTTCAGTTGCAGTTAAAGAGTTTTTTTTATGAGCAGGACAAGCAAAACTTTCTTTTCATTGGATATTTGGCTGGACAACTGAAAATAATCCTACTGGACAGTCTCTATCTCCATTTTCCAGACTTGGCAGTCACTGTACACAGTTTGCTCCAGTGTCTGTTGAACTCCCTGATCACCTAGAAGGCAACATTAAATTTTCTTGTTTTTTACCTGACCTTAATCATTTTTGCATCAAGGGCAATCTAAAACTGAAGAGCTGTTGGTACCAGCCAACCAACATGTGGAAATAAATACCTGTGTGTGTGTGTGTACACAGTATGTGTGTGTATGTATGACGGAGTGAAGCCTGTCTAGCTGTCTTCGTGAAGAGGCCGTTTAAAGTGCTGATAATGAATAATAGGTTAGCTGAATGTGAGTGCACAAGTCCCTCTGGTGTATATTTAAACGGCGAGGAGACGCTCTCTCATTCATATCAACTCTCCGGTGGTCTGTGAGGTTAATTGCTTTCTCTGGCAGGCGCTTACAGATTAACTATCTTACTGAATGCATCCATACAAATGACTCTACATATACCACTGGAAGTTTAGTGGAGTGGTATGTGTGTGTGTTTGGTGCCATGCA
The DNA here is from genome assembly GCA_037177515.1 of Pseudomugil tenellus. Classification (NCBI taxonomy): domain Eukaryota; kingdom Metazoa; phylum Chordata; class Actinopteri; order Atheriniformes; family Pseudomugilidae; genus Pseudomugil; species Pseudomugil tenellus. The sequence goes on from JBAMHX010000020.1 coordinate 2,306,381, forward strand.
TCAGAACATGTTGTATGCTCAGGTAGCAGGCACAGTGCACATTAAGGTGAGAGAAGCTAATGAGTATTTCTGACTTTTACAAACAAAAGGACTCAGTTGCAAGACAGGAGAACCACTGTATTTCTACCCCCACCGTCCACTCTGTTTGATACACCTTGGATCAGGCGAGGTTGTCCCGTCAGAACTGTCTTAATTCTTGGTTGCAACAAGGTGTTGGAGAGATTTTGCTGCATAATGATATGATAGCATCACATTTGCTGCAAATTTGTCTCATCCTTCATGACGATCTGTTGTTCCTGGTTAATGTGTAGGCCAATGGAGTACAATGATGACCCTTTACATGTCATGACCATGCTGGAGGTAGACATCAGATTACGCTACAAAAAAAAGGTTAAAAAATTAACACAACTAACTGGTAAAGGGGGATGATTATTTAAATGATTAATACTAATATAGTTTGTTTTGTTTTTAAAGGTTCAATCACTCACCCTGGTCACTCCTGGGGAGGCTCATCTTTTTTATTCAACTTTGTTGTGTTTCTTGTATTTTAATCGTGATTTTACATCTGTTTCTCTTTCTTTTTAGTGTCTCCTGTTGTCGAGGAGTGATACTGCCCCCTTTGGTGATCTTTAATAAGTTCCATGCTAAGCTGTATTTTAATGGTTGTTGATGCATGCGTTTTAATCTGGTTGTATTCCCTTTGCAGTGATTTGGAGTGTTTTTTTTACATCAGCTGATTGGTTTCTTGACGATCATTACAGGTGGCAGTCTGACGCTATTATTGTGAGGCAAAAGGAGACAAATGCTTATATTAATTCACTGGTCCTGTCCTGTTTGGGTAAACTGAAGTGCTCAGCCCAGGGGTGTAATCACATGGGAAAACAAGGGGCCACGACCCCAGTCTAGTTTTCCTTCCTCACACAAGTTCATAAGCCTATATTATGGCAGATTTCACAATATCTGTAAGCTGTCACTGAGTGAGAGAAGACTCACAACCTCTTACGTTGAGTGACCATAGTGACCATAGATGAGGAGGCCACTTTAAAGCTTGAGCAACACGATAAAAGGCAGTGAAATAGCTTTAGCCTTTCTAAACTCCAAGGCAATAAATCTGGTCACATCCAAAAAACTGGCAGAAGTCTGAACATCAACAAGATCAAGTTGATGCAGCCTTATAGCTGTTTCAGCCTCAGTCTCCAGCCTTGTTTTAATCTCCAACTAGAGCTTTACCTGTCTTTGTTGGACTTTCTCCTGGGCCTCAAGCTACAAACAAGCGAGGCAGACTTTCAGTTGGGCCACAGAGCCGACAGAGCCACCGTCAAAGCATGGAAGAGTAGAAGACGTTTTTGGCCATTAACTCTTCTCAATGTCACCCACTAATTCAAGTGGGGTGTACCCCCAGCACTCGGTTTGCTGTTTAATGCAGCAGTGGACTTCAAACTTTTCAAACACAGCGGTAACCCCCCGAGGTTCAACTTCAGGCATAGACAGCAAGGCTAAGAGCTTTCACTCCTTCAACTTCTTCAATTCACTTTTTGACCAATTGCTTTTGGTACAAAGGGGTAAAGAGGGCCAGTTTCTCAGCTAGCTCAGCTTTATGGCAGCTATCCACTTGCGGGATTATCCAAAGACTACTCTAAAAAAAACTGTTTGGAGCCAGACATCAGATAATACCAGCAAAGGGTAGAGACAGCCTCTGCTGATGAAGAGGTGATCAGTTGGGGAGCTGATAGAGTAAGAGAGATAAATAACCTTTGTCATTATATTTTGTATATATGTTAATTTTATTCTTTTTAGTTTTAGAAGTAATTTATTTATTACCATTTATTTAAAAAAGTCTCTCCACAGGTCAGCCTGTTTCTACAGAGTGACCCCTGACCTGAGATAAGGATCCTTCCGGAGTGACCATTGTTCACAGGTGGTGAAAAGAGTTTGTTTATTCTAACCACCTCAGTAAGCAGAGTCTGTTTATCTAAAGCATCAAATGATCATAAATTATGTTAAGGAATTTACCATCAGGATAGTTACAATCTTTTAGTGAGTCTTAGAGCTAAATAGCAAGTCTTTGTCTTGGTTTGTGGGTGTGTTTCAGCAGATGAGGTCAGGCAGGGAGGGAACTCTCTTACAGGAACAGGAAGCAGGTCAGGAGGAACCAGGCGGCAATCTCTGGCTGCCGAATGTGAGGCTAATACGGAAATGGAAATACTTGCCGTTCCCCCCTCAACGCTAGATGACTGGCTGCAATAGAGAGCAATGCCCATAGACTCCCATGTTAAAATGTCAGATTTCACAGCTGAAATATTCTGTTTAATAGGTCCAATATTCTGTCATGTAAACTCTGGGAGGGTGAATTTTTTTTTCTAACACTTTGGTTTCTATGTTATTTTAATCTTAAATTTAGAGGCGTGTCCTTTTGATTGATGTGTGTTAGAGCGCCATCACTGGTCACAGCTGCGTACTTCCTGCTGGCTCCACCGTGACCGACCCCTCTCAACTCTACCTTTTCATCCATTTTGGGATTTCCCGATAATGACGAAAGACCAAGATGGCGACGGTAGGACCCCCCTATTGGCTTCAAATCCGCTCTTCAGAAACGTATGGGCTATGTGATGGTATGCTCAGTCCAGTAATTTATACAGTCACTGGTAGGAACACAGCCTCTGACCAAAAGGAGAAGAGCAGGACCAAGAAGAAGAACCACACCTCTCATAAATACACATTTACATAAATCTGCATAAACATACACACACATAGACACAAGAAGATTGCTACAGAATAAAAAGAAGGTTTTAGTAGGACAGGAGGATCTTCTTGGCTGAACCATGGAGGTTCACACTTTATGTATTAGAGAAACTAGCTACAGCTAAGAACACCTCCTCTCTAGAGAGATATATAACGTTTTGCTTTTTCCTTGAACAAAGAATTCGCAATTGAAAAAAATCTAAAGCTCTGGTTTTTGTGTCTTGGACTATTGGACTAATATTGGACTAAGTAACATTTAACCTCCTGATTTCAGGTATTAAAATAGGACAAAACACTTCACCTTAGGTGCATGATTGGTTGACTTCTTTTGCAAGCATGAGGCCTTTTAGGCTTTCATGTGATAGCTGAGGAGTTTCTGGGTGAAACTAAACACAACAGATGACTTTACAGCTTCTGGGTTGACACCAAGGCCAGAGACTTTGTAACCATCACACACTATTGATTCAAGGAGAGTCTTCTCTTGTTTATGGAAGCCTGACAATATTTTAGCTACTTTTGTTAAAACAGAGCAAAAGTCAACGACTCTGATTTCACCATCAGCTGCTTTGCTCATAAATTACCACCATGTAAAAGAAAGGGGCCAGTTCAATGTCTTATGCTTCATGTCCTATTTTCTACATTTCTCCTGTTATATCTACACATTTAAACAGGCAGCTCTTTATGTTTTTATGTAGCTGTCTGGAGGATTAGCATGTCAGGGCTTTACGAGGCCTGTGAACTCCCCCCACATGGTCAAGGTTGCTGCGAACACTGAGCAGATCATCAGGGTAACGCACCTGATAAACTGCACACATGGAAACATCTCTGATCAAAGAGAACAACGAGCCTTAAAGCTTGAGAAATGCCAGATAGTCATTTAATCGTAATTATATACACTCATTTTTAATCATATAAAGGCACTGATGAAGCTATTTCGACTATCTGAGACCGTATGGTCTGTCGGTGAGATAACAGCAGTGGGGATAATACTGAAGCAGCATATAAAAGTTGACTGAAAAAATTTTGTGAGAGTAATGAATGAAAAAAGTGATGTAAAGAGCATTTGGATGGAAGTCCATAAATATAAATAATGGTCATGTGTCTGAGTGGTGGTGCAGAAGCAACCTGGATAAAACTAAAATCTTAATGTGAGCTGCAGAAAACTGCTCATATGATGACTTACACTGTAAAGAAAAGCTGATCAAAAATTTAGGAAACTAAATGTAAATTCTCATTAAGGTAACTCAACAAAGTTGTGTGATCCTACATGAAACAGCTAAATCAAAGTTTAACGTTAGAATGTGCAGGTTTCAATAAGGTTTATTTTAATATATTTTTATCTTTTTAATCTGGTTAAATGGTTTAATTAAAAAAATCAGGTATGTTTGTGATTTTAAGTGGAAACACCTTATGTCGCTACATTAAAATGTCTGAAAAAAGTAAATTTTTTAGTTTTTCAACTTCAAATGAAGACACTTAGTTTTTATCTGTCAGTAATTAGAAATGTATATTTTCAACCATGAAAATATTTTCCATTTTCTACCGCTCATTCCCGAACGGGGTCACTGGAGCCAATCCCAGTGGACAATGGGCGAGAGGCAGAGTACACCCTGGACAGGTCGCCAGCCTATCACAGGCCCACACACATAGACGAACAACCATGTACACACACACACACATTGCCTATGGGCAATTTAGCGTCTCCAATCAGCCTATCTCCAAGCTGCATGTCTTTGGACTGTGTGAGGAAGCCGGAGAACCCGTAGAACACGCTAACACAGGGAGAACATGCAAACTCCACACAGACAGGCCACCACCCGAGCCAGGGATCGAACTGGCAACCTGCTACAGTGCTAACCACCTCTCCACCATGCAGCCCTTTGAAAATATTTTTATTGTAATATTTAATGATATTATATGATTTCAAACTTGAATACTTTTTTCTCAAATAACATAAGTCATACATGGCAAGTGTTCACTGCTAACATTGAATGTAGCTTGTATCTGTGATGTTTGATGTGGAGACTTTATGGACCAGTGTGCAGAGGCATATCGCATGTCCAGTGAAGTGTACAAATATGCTTCTTTGCCCAATATGAGTTCATGTAGTTTCACATATGAGTTTTTTTCATTTAGTTCACTGGGTAACTAATTACTTTTACTGTATGGTAACTGAGCTACTAGCTCAATCACTTTTTGGGAAAAGTAGTTTGTAACTATAACTGACTACTTTTTAAAAGTAAGATGCCCAACACTGCGTCGAACATATGGTTGTGATCTCCAAATCAACCTTACATAACAAGCTAGACTACCCTGAGGCGTCATTATGAAGCCATTATGAAACCACAGCTTTTTTGCAGGGTGACAAAATTTGATTTACAAAAACAAACATTAAAATTATTTCCAAACATTCATTTACAGCTACAAAATCTTTATAGGGTTTCCATTAATTTCATGATGACTAGTTTATTCACGTACAAACTCCAACATCAGAAAAAAGGGAGGTCTGAACTGACCAGCTGATTTGTCAACTTGACATTTTGAATTTGTTCAGCCTTTTATTTTTTAACTATTTGCACACAAAACTTATTTATAGTGTAAAATGACAACTTTACATTTTGAGTTTTTACAGTGTAAAACCAGGCTGATGTCTTATTTTAACATGTATGTGCCCCAATGAAGGTTAGCTCAGCAGCCTGTGTCTTCTTTAATGGCACCAAGCTGGATATAAAAGTGGTGTGTTGTTTCTTATACTCAGGAAACGGCAGTGTCGTGACTCCAGGACTGTAAATAATAAATGTTATATCAAACTGACAACAAATCAGAAGCACTGAATTTAAGGTGAAATGTGAAGTAGATGTTGTCATACTGCATAGTTTAACCCTTTTAAGTTGTTGATTAAGCATAGCTTGATCAATAGATTGGTCCATTGGGTTATTTAACACCAGCTGAATGACTAGGAGAGGATTGGATTAAGGGATCTTACATTTATAATCTTAATCAAACTTGTCATCCATACGCCATGAAATGAGCTGTACAAAAAGAGAAGTACAGTCAAAGCCTGGATTCCTTTATTTTAAAAGCCAGACTCTCCGGCAGGTTACTCTAAAGTCTCAGCGTTGGAACATCAAAGCTTTATTCCCTCTGGTCTTCAATCACGAGTCGGTAGAGCGAAGGCCCCCTGTCTGAGGGTCTCAAGCAGGCAGTAGGGTTGCATGGTGATAAATCTTCTAAAAGATACAGGAAACCAGGGCAAAAAGGCTAAAACTGGGGTTATAGTTACAAACCTGGTTAAACCTTTAACTTCCACATTAA
>JBAMHX010000020.1:2312537-2327049 GCA_037177515.1 Pseudomugil tenellus
CAGGGATACATTGAAAACCTGCAGGACAGCAGCCCCTGAGGAAAGCAGTTTGACACCCCAGATCTAGCATCTATCTAGCATCCATCTAGCATCCATCTAGCAACCACTTAGCATCCATTTAGCATCCATCTAGCATCCATCTAAAATTCTTCTGGCATCCATCTACAATCCATCAGGCATCCATCTACAATCCATCTAGCATCCATCTAGCATCTATCTAGCATCTATTTAGCATCCATCTAGCATCCATCTAGAATTCTTCTAGCATCCATCTACAATCCATCTAGCATCCATCTAGCATCTATCTAGTAACCATCTAGCATCCATCTAGAATTCTTCTAGCACCCATCTACAATCCACCTAGCATCTATCTAGCATCCATCTAGCATCTATTTAGCAGCCATCTAGCATCCATCTACAATCCATCTAGCATCCAGCTAGCATCCATCTAGCATCCATTTAGCATATATCTAGCAACCATCTAGCATCCATCTAGCATCCATCTAGCATCACATCTAGCATCCATCTACAATTCTTCTAGCTTCCATCTACAATCCATCTAGCATCCATCTAGCATCTATCTAGTATCTATTTAGCATCCATTTAGCATCCATCTAACATAAATCTAGAATTCTTCTAGCATCCATCTACAATCCATCTAGCATCAATTTAGCATATATATAGCATCCATCTAGCAACCATCTAGCATATATCTAGCATTCATGTAGCATCTATCTAGCATCCATGTAGCATCTATCTAGCATCAATCTAGCATCTATATAGCATCCATCTAGCAACCATCTAGCATATATCTAGCAACCATCTAGCATCTATCTAGCATCCATCTAGCATCCATCTAGCAACTATCTAGCATATATCTAGCATTCATGTAGCATCTATCTAGCATCCATGTAGCATCTATCTAGCATCAATCTAGCATCTATATAGCATCCATCTAGCAACCATCTAGCATATATCTAGCAACCATCTAGCATCTATCTAGCATCCATCTAGCATCCATCTAGCAACTATCTAGCATCTATCTAGTATTCATGTAGCATCTATCTAGCATCCATGTAGCATCCATCTAGCATCCTACTGGTACCCTAAGCTCTCTGAAATATATTCTACATTCTATTCTACATATTTTACCTGTTGTCTTATCTCCTTATGCTAATTTGAACATGATGTGTTGGTGATTCATCAAAGAAACTGGAGAATTGTCTTTGTTTCATTTATTGTTTAAAGAAACAATGTAAGGAAAGCAAAGAAGTTACTGACCAGGAGAAAACATTAACAGATAGTTAATATTCAGACTTAAAATTCATGTTTCTGTCTGAAGGAACTGATCCAGTTATGAGAAAAGCATATTAACAGGTTCATTTTTTTTAAATGTCATTTTTTAAAACGAGTTTTAACATATGAACTGATACAGAAATCCCTCCCAGAAGATGAGGTAGGGATGACTGAGAGCATGTAAGGGGTTATTACTCAATATTTAACATGAGTGAGTAAATTTGTTCCCTAAAACAAATATTTATCCAGTCATTCTACTTTCTTCATAACCCAAATGTTATCAAACATTTTTGGGATTAATTATTTATTTAATCTTTAAAATATCTTTAAAATATTTGTAATGAACTCCAGGTTTAAGGTTAAACGCTCCCAACAGAAAGCAGATATATTACTCAGTGAGTACATTTTGTCCACTGTCACTTTATAGTTTGAAAATTATTACACTTCCAATTTCTTTAATGGGTAATGGACTTTAATGGACATCTTCACACTTTCCCATCATACATTTCCTCTTTAGTACCAAGACCAAAATCAATCTTAATAATAGTGTGTGCTCCCTGTTTGTAGCTTTGCTTGTTATCTTGTAATGCATAAAATTTAAACATAGAAACATTTAAAGCTAATTAAACACACACCTTTAAACACAACTTGCAAACATTTTACCCATGTGGCTACAATGCAAATATTCCAGATGTGTAAATATCTATTTGTGGTCAAGGTAACATAAAAATGTACGTTAATATGGTAGCAAAACATCAGGCACAGCTGTCTGTCAGATTACGCTGAAATATGCGTGGATTGAAGTGTGAAAGAAAAAAAAACACATTTATCTCCATTTTCCAGGGCTTGTCCATGGTTTTGACTGATCAGGTGATTGCACGCCAGGTGATTGGCTTTTGCACAGTAACAAACCTGTGAGACCTTCAGTCTGAGTCTGCCAATGCTTTGTTTGGTTTCTCATGAAACTGTGAGGAAGCAGTGCCACCTACAGAAAACACACTCACCAGCAACGCTACTGGTGACTCAGAATATGTTACTGTAGTACTGGTATTACTCTGCACAGACTGTTAGAATTATAAATGCATAATTTAATTATCTAAACATGTTATATAAAGTCATTTTACGCTCTTAAGCCTGGGGTTCAACTGATGCTTCATGTAAACATTTAGCAAACTAAACAAGAACCCACACATACACGGTGAAAATGTGCAAACTTCACAAAAAAAAAGAACCTCCTCCTCTAAAATTCTTACATACAGCAAATTCCTCTCTTTTGAGCAAATCTTTGTTACCTTTATCTCACATGTAGATGACCACAAAGTGATCCAAACTAACCATTATGAGAGCAAAACAACCTTCAAGAGATGTGTATCGATCATACTGATAGAAAAACATCCAAATGAAAATACAAAATCTTGAAATTAGATAGAAAATAACCAAAAAGAGATGCAATACATTCAAAATGAGTGTCGAAAGTAAACCAAATGTGTCATTAAATTACATTAAAGACAACAAATACACACAAAGAGTTCTGAAATTACTTTAATGTAATATAAGAAGCCAAATAAAAGTGATAAAGTGATGAGAACATAAACAGACTCATATCAGCTTCTTCCAACTGTATGGTTTGTGGTGTCTTTCAATCTGACTGTCTCCGTCCTTATTTAGACATTTAAGGGGCATGTTGGACATCAGCGCCCTGGGATCTGTTGTTTCATAATTCTGCTCTTTGCTTACCTTTTAGTGCTTTGAAAAAAACCCTTTTCATGTTCTATTTTACTTTTCCCACCAGCTTATGTAACAATTTAAACTCTGTTCACATAACTGTGCTTTGTTTACAATAAGAGGTTGCTCTGAAAATATGAAAAGAGTTGGATTGGAAAAAGAAAAGAAGAGATTCATTCAGGTTTTGTTTTGGCAATATTTATTTCTTTTTCTTCCCAGGAATAACATGAAGTTCAGGACAAATGGATGTTGGAGAAGCCAGTACAGCATTTTGCAGATCATACACTGCACCATATTTATCTAAATGCACTTTGAGTTCTACAGAAGGGATTTGAACTGTTTCCATAAACAAATTATATTTTATTTAAGCAATACAGTAGGGTCTGTTTCTCATCGTTGTGTATTTCATCTCTCTACCCCATAGAGTCAAGGGCCTCAGTAAAACAGACAGCAGCACCATGACACGCGATAACACACTGTCTCAGACACACAAACTGAACGACAGCAGGTAGCCAAGACATGTCAAGAGGAAAGCGCGAGGACATGTTGTCACTGCTACCAGCGAGCAAAGCAGAGGAGAAAGATAGAAAAGGTCATACAGGCGCAAAGCAGAGAAAAGCTTTCAGAAAGACATGCTGAGGGACTACAATTTTATATATATATATTTAAAACACTCAGAGCAGCGACAGTCTTCAAGCAGAAAGACAGAAGATAGAGATCAAGCGCAAGAGGATTACATTGCGAAGCGAGGTTAGCATGCTTGCAGCACAGAGAAACATAACAGGAAGCCCGAGACACAGAGATCACATGTAAAGGCTAGAGCGACAGTGCACTAATCTACAGGCTAAGCTATATAGGACACTAAAGCTAATTACAGGAGCTACACGTACTGTATATATATATATATACGTAGATAGATATATAGGAGACTGTACATCAAACAAGCTGGATAGGCAAGGCATCGCATGCACGTGCAAAGGAAGCAAGTCTAGCAGCAGCAGCAAGAGAAAGAAAGTGTCTGGCTTTCCGAGACTACCACAGTGAATTCTCTCCATCGCAGTTTCAATCGGATGGTGTCCGTGTCACAGTGTGTCCGCCAGTTTATGCGGGGAAAAAAAGAGAAATACCGTCCAGTAAATGTTTAAAACTTTAGGCTACTCTCTGACGAGAAGTTTACAATATCTACAAACTGGAAAAAGATGTAGTGTTTTTATTCCTAAGAGACCCTTGATTCAAGACACATTCAGACCAAAAGAGCTTAAAGTCCCATTTTTTTCTTTACCAAAATCTTTTTAAACATCAACTCATGGACAACTATTAGACATTGCACTGGTATTAGATCATATGTATACTCTAAAGTGCACAACTTCCCCTTTGGAGGAAAACTAGACAATACTGGAAAATTTCTACTAAGGCAGTACAGTTACAAACACACTAAGGTACACGTTGGCACATACTGTCAAGTATCACTTGTGCACACACACGCGCGCACACACACATAAAACAAAACGAAAAAACAAAAAAACACAGAGCTTCAGAGTTAAAAATGGCTTTGCATATTCATTTAAAATCCAAACACCTGAGTCTCACGTCTCTGAGTGAAACTCGTAAGTATGTCAAGGTCCCACCTGCCCGTTTCTTTAAAGCCAGTCCCTGAAACAAGTTTTCTTTGAATAGCTAGAAGAGTCACAAAGTATCTGACATACATACACACACACAGGAAAAAAGCCTTTTGGACTAACAAGATGAAAATACAGGTTATCTATATCAGAGATAGAGAAAATATGAATAACTTTACCTCACAAATAGTCTCTGGTTATACGTCTTATATACATGTATGTATACACAAAGATATGTACTTAGGACATCTTGAAATACTATTTACAGTATATGATCAAAAGTGATTGTACACTGACCGACCATGTTGAACAAATTGTGCTTTTCTAACTTTTCTAATGAAAATGCTACCGAAGCTCCGATTTTATTGTCAGAGTTCACATTCCGAAAACATTCCCGATGTTTTACATCATTCCCTTCTCTCCTACAAACTACCATGTGCTTGGTCTTGAAACTTGATTATCTTTAATATACATTTAAATGAATCCTTTCTTCAACTACTTTGCAGGATACATAGATTGATAGACTCAGATATTGCTTGTGAATGAATACAAAGGGAATCCCAGTTGCAGTGTTAGGGAATGCTGCTCCATGCCAACGTGATTTAGTGCAAGTGATGTCTGCAAATCTGGTGAAGTACCCATATCCAAACAGAACAACTTCATGGCCCTGCTACGTTCTTCTAAAAGGTCCCTTCACTGACCGTCAAAAGTCTGGAGAAAGTGAAGTTTTATAGATTTGAATCTATAATCTGTCAGATTTTCATCTGGTTTTGTTAAGATAAGTGAGATGTTGATGCGGATCAGTGAATGGCCATCACACACTGCGGGTCGTGTTTCTTTCCGTGGCCCAAGAAAGCATCACAGCATCACACTTAACCCACCAGTTTCCATTCAGCTTTTTTTGTGCAAATGTTATAGTTGAGCATTAAATAGTTGGATGGAAACTGTGGGAATTTCGGAAAAATCACGAAATGTTGCAACAATTTTAATTCATTATTCCTGCAAACATTCAAGCTTTTATGCACATGAAGTAAAAAACTTAGTATGGAGCTTAAAAATTATTCATTAATTTTCTTAATCCAATTCAGGGTTGGGAGGAAGGTGGACTCGATCCCAGGAATTAAGAAGCAGGACACACCCAGGACAGTTCGACAGTCCTTCACAGGGCCAGATTAAACGTTAAATACCAGAAACTGCAATCTACAAGCATAGCAAGGAGAAAAGAAAGCACAAAAAAATCCCACCATCTAAATTCCTACAAAGACTCAGTTTTCATCTGGAAATGTTTGATGGGTGCTTTTAAAATGACGTTGTTTTGTGCCATCTTTCATTTTCACATTTTTCCAAAAGCTTGGTTGAAATTTGTCCCGTTTGGATATTGATACTTGGGATCCACTGTCTGTTGCGTGTGGACATTCCTGCCCTGGACATGTGTGATGGTTTGTTTCATAGGGAATTCTGGGAAGCCAGAACTGGAAAAGTTTAGAAAAAAGGAAATCATGTTAAAAAAAACTTTGAACCTGAAGCTCAAGGAAAGGAATCACAGTCAGCTAAATGAAGCTGATGGAAAGCAGAAACATCCTTTTGGGAAACCTTTTGGTAGAGAAAACAGTAAGTGTTTGAGTACATTTGTTCACTTTAGTTCTGAAGTGCAGAAACTAACTGGTGTGAAACGCTCATCAGCCTAAAACCTGAAGCTCGGTGCCTGGCTAGAGGAATTCCCTTTAACGGAAGGCAAATAACCTTAGAAAGACCAACACCCTGTTGATTTGCAGGGTTTGATGTCTCCTCACAATCTGGGACACATTAGTAGATGTCCACTTTGCCCAGCTTCTAAACTGGTATTATTTACCAAACACCTGAAATTCAAAAGCAGCACAACATCGGTCTAAGTTTTCAAGCTCAAAGATGCTTCTGCAAGTTTTTTTCTTTTTCAGATGAGTCCAGAGGAAAGCCAGTCATCTCAGATGTTGTGAATCACTATGCAATGGGCAAAATATAGAGCCTGAGAAATGCGTTTTGCCATTAACAGCCACTAAATGAGTGGAAGCAGTTCAGAAACGTGGTATCCAAGTAACACATGCATCATGTGCTCTGATCCAAGTTGCACCGAAAGACGTCGTCTGAAATGATCTCATGCATGTGCTGAAACGACTCCACCAGTTAACAATTAGCAGTAGGACGACATAAAGCAGCAAACACAGAATAAAACTACATTGAATTAACAGTGAGGTTGTGAGCAAGTTGGTAACAAACAACTTAAATAAAACACATTTAACACATGCGAAAGGTAGACAAAGAGCAAAATATTAGTCATATTAGGAATTATTAATTAATTTTTGCCATTTAATGGGGAAATTTTGCATTTCTTTCTATGTTTCATCGCCTATAAAATGATCTTTTTTGGTCAGGATAAGTTTTAAACCTCGTACCGCTGTACAACATCTGATAGGAGACGCTTTCTGCTCTAAGTTCAATGTGCAGGTGTGAAGGCAGTTAATTAAGCTGAGGTAACGCGAAGTGCTATTTTTCTTTTAAACCAGAAGTTTAAAATGTTAGTTACAATATTACACAACCACATTTGGCACTTAACAATTATGCAAATGAGAAACGATCCAAAAAGAAGCTCTTTCCCATAGACTTATTGCACGTTCATATCACAAAAGGTACATTGAAAGTTACATCACTCTGCGAGCCACTACACTAGAAGAAAGGCAGACAGAAGCACTTTTACATAGCTGTGGACCAAGTCGGTCCCTGGCAAAGCTGCAATACATAATACATGGATATATCTGTAGATCTTTTTCTCAAGCATACTCTTAAATATATGACTTTGTGGGAAAGAGATAGTAAAGAAAATGTTTACCAGTACATTCACAACAAACGTTTCATCCGTCACAGGAAAAATGACAGCAGGGTTTGGTGAGATGAGTCTTATAGATCATGACCGAGTCGTTCAATCTCCTCGATAAGAAAGTCGATGTCCTCGAAGGTAGCCGCAGGATTTGAGATCACCATGCGGAAGAAGTTGACCTTGTCCCCCTGCGGTTGGTAGCTGACCATGGTTGTCCCGTACTCCATCATCCGGGCTTTTATCACTGGAGCCACCTGACGAGATGCGATGTGCAAAGCAGAAGTTAGCGTTACCCCGAGAGGAGAAGATAGATTTAAACATGAAAATCACAGAATTGATTAGGAGCTAATCGCAATGTCATGCTTAACGCCGTGTTTATGTTACTCATCTATTGTTTTTGTTGTTTTCATTTATTTTATTTTGGTTTATTTTGTCATTTAGAGTTTTTTAAATAGATTTTTTACTTATTTTATTTTATGTCTCATGTTATTTTATGTCTTATGATTGTTAAAAGATTTTTTTAAATGGATTTTTCTGAACAGCACTTTGTCCAGCTTGCTTTAAGAAGAAGGTCTATGCCGTCGGAAGCGTCGACTAGGGGTATATCCCGAGAATCCTCCTATTCCCCAATCCTCGAATAGACACAATACAATAATATAAAGCTGCACATGTTCAGTCACAAAGCTCCACCTGGTGTGGAAACTTTGAGCCAGTCCGGTATGACGTCAGGACAGGATGCATCCCGAGGTCATGACCTTTTATTTGCACTTGCTTTGAGGTAAATGAGACAAATAGTTCCAGAGATATAGCCAAAAATCTGCTTTTTTTGTGCATAAAGCGCCACCTGGTGGGGAAACCATGAATCCTATAATCATGAGAATCGACACAAGCCGTCCCCTTGTGGACGTAAACATTTATACTGAGCATCACAGAAAAATCCACTTGTAAAAACTGTTGGAGTTACTCCGCGTTGGGTGATGTATAATAAAGCTGGGTTGGATTAAATTGTTGGAAAGCATTAATCTACTGTCGGATGGGGTATAAATGTAAATCTGTGATTGTTTTAATCGAGCATCTGACCTGAAGTTTGCATATTTGCTTGGAGAGAGACTGACTCAGCATAAAGAAAATACCACTCATTCAATATTATAATTTTAGAAAACTGTGCATATTATCTTTTTTTTTGTCTCCAGTTTATCAGCTGCTACACAAATCCCATTTCTCCTCAGATAATTTCGGCCCTCTTGCTTCATTATCTTTCACCCGTCTGACAGAAAAATCTGACGCCCGAAGCAATGCCACTTCTGCCAGTGGAGGTTATCTCCTGGCATAAAGCAGTGACACTCATTTATTTTGTGCTGAGCAGAGTCTTGACAGTAGTGTGGATTTTAACAGACTCAATTTTAAGTTTCCAACTCAAACTTTCTTTTTCTGACTGAGATTATCTTCTAATTCAGCAAACGTGAGTGTGGAATTTCATTTTGGAGATGACGCTTAGCGTTTCTACTGTACTGCTGGATCTTTACAAAGGAAGCGAGGGATAAGTAATTACTATTATGGATTATGACCCAACCTGAATATGCTTGGATATGTTTGGATTTAAGATTCAGTAAGTTATCGTCTGGTGCCGCATTGGCCAGAAGGCTTAAGATGACGATGAGTCATAATCTAAAAGTTCAACACAATCTAGCAGGAATTTTAATAAATCTGGGAGCATTAAGTTAGAAACCAGATTGGACTTTTAACGCTCAGCTAAGTTCACAAGAAGCCAAAGTAGGTTCAAGCATCGTCTGTTAGAGTCAGTAAATGCACATAATCAGTCATTCCTTCTAAATCTCTTGCAGGTGTCGCAGTTAGCAAAGCATGCCGTCGAATAATCAACTCATCAGTCATTTGACAATTTTCCAGTCCTTCTTGTTCGGTCGGTGACGTCCTCATGGCAGACGGAAAATAATAAAAAGCATCTCAGATTCCAGCCCAAGCGCTAATAGGGCAACATGACATCAGTGGAAAAGATCATGCTGTCCAGTCAGTGACGCACCATCCCCACTGGGATTTCATAAGCTTTAGAAAACAAAAGGAAACACCTGCATGTAGAGAATTATTACAACAATAGCTGTGATTTATAGCAGCTAGTTTTTAGAGAGCAAAGTGGTTTTGGCATGGTGGGCCCGCACCCCCATCTGCTTGTTCTAATTATCTATTAGTCCGGCTGTGCTGCTGTGGGAGCCTCTGAATGGCCACCACATTAGCTAAAAGTGAACCCCTTACTGCCTACTTCTGTGACGCTTTTCCATTTTAAGGCTGTCACGGTTTTCCGTTTCTCACGTGAGCAGCAAATTGTTCTTTTAATCCTGCGCTTAAGCGGTCTCTAATTAGCCGGACATGTGATGGTGGAGCTGGATATGAGTGGCGGGCTTGTAGGGCACAGAGAAGGTGTGTTAGGCAGATACCGCAGCCAGGCCTCTTATCTCCACTCACCCACCTTGTGCAAGTGTTTCTTTCTCTCCTCTTTGTCCTCCATGTAGCGGATCCCCGGGGGGAGGTACCAGAAGCAGACGTTGGTGTGCTGAGGCTGGGAACACACAGGCACAAGAGACCACATGCATAAACTATGAGTGTAACACATGAGCTGAGGGATAATTACAG
This sequence comes from Pseudomugil tenellus, assembly GCA_037177515.1. NCBI lineage: Eukaryota > Metazoa > Chordata > Actinopteri > Atheriniformes > Pseudomugilidae > Pseudomugil > Pseudomugil tenellus. Next base: position 2,322,681 of record JBAMHX010000020.1, read on the forward strand.
AATTCCTGAAATGATATTGGAATAGAAACACACATTTAGGTATTTTTCAGTGTTGTTTGAGAGTTTGCTGCAGTATTTATAATAATAATCCCACAAAAGATGTGATTACATGAAATGTTGGTGGATTGGGACAGTTGGTGCTCTTCTGGATCCATCACCTGTTTAATGCTTTTTCACAACTTACTGCAGCCAGTTTGAGTTATTTAAATTCAGGAAAGAGGAGAGCGAGTCGCATTTGCCAAATCAGGAACACAAATCTATAAATGATCAGATTTCTAATATGAAAGCAACAAATTTCCACACTTACATTTATATTATTGTGCAAAGAAATGTTAATGCAAATGGATCAGTTTCATCTCTACAGTCAGGGGTGTGACATGTGTGACGCAGCAGAGGGTCCAATCTGGCCCTCAGGGTGAGACTGGACCCTCTGCTGGGTCCAGTACAGTTTGTATTATGAGGTGTTTGGTTCGGGTGGTGGAAGCGACTACATTCATGTGGAAATGTACACGTATGCACATTTAAAATAACTTCTGCATCTTGAGAAGTTTCTCCAAACCTTTTGGGAAATAATTCATGTTCTTCCAGATTCCTGTGATTAAATGTTCTGGGTTTTTTTTTTTAATTATTCTACATTTAAATTCACATATAAATTATATATTCATGTTAAAGCTACACTTAAAATTTTTAGGTATTTTGTATAAAGAAGATTTCTTTACTGCTACGCTTATGGATGATGTTCTTGTACATTTTCGCTCTGAATTAAAGGAGCAAAAATTATGAAGCTCACTTGAGATATAAAATTTTATATTAACATCAACAAGATCTCAGACCTTTAAGTATATCTGAAGGTATTACAGTGTATTATGGTATATTATGGTGTATCTGGAACCAGAATATTATCAAGAGATCTTTTGGACTCTGCAGGTTCTGACAGACACAACCTGCTCAAAATCATCTTCCTGTTGTCATATTTATCTGCAGCTGCAAGGAATTATGGGACAGAAGAAGAAACCATCCCATTGACATGCATGTATGGCCCTGAAGAGGAATTTCATGTATTAGCTTAATTAGCTTGCTCTTAATTAATGTCTAGTTGAAAGGTCTGATAATAAGGCTCCTAAACTGGTGTCATTCTGACTTTAGTAAACCTTCTGCAAAGCCGGCGTCATTCCATCAGGAAAATGTTTAGGAACAGGTCTCAGATTGACGCACGTGACCAAAGTCTTTAAACAAAGCTCTCCTATCTGACTGGAGCAGAATAGTTCCAGACTTTTGTGTGACAACGGATCTCTGGAGAGATTGTCCCGGGTTATAACCTTTTATCATGTCTGTATGTCTTAATGTTTTGTCCCTTCATGTTTTAATGAATGTTCAACTTCTTTTATTCTTCATTATTATATTTATATTCTTCTCAATCTAAAGAAACAAGTGTCCTCGTCCTTGACAGGAATAACGGTCGTCTACAGCCCGATACCGGAATCAACATCACAACCAGTCACAGAAAGGCATTCCTCTAATGATCCAAGCGAAACGTTCAAAACCTTTACTCACAAGGACCAAAGAAATATTAAAACATATTATAAATGTAAGCGCGATTGACGGACAAACACAAGATGAATACATTTGATCCAAAAATCAGAAAAGAAAAACAAGCCAATTGGAAGTAGCTGCAGCTGGAACCAGAGCTGATCTTGATGGGAAAAGGCAAATCGCGTCACAAAGCAGAACTCCATTAGTGTTCCCAGCATCAGGCAGGTAGCCTGTCTCCTTGGAAACTCTCCAGATGTCTGAAAAACCCTCACAGCTCTGCTTTGTGGCCTCTGAAATCATCTGCCTGCCTGCCAGGGGAAATGCATCCATTACCAACAGCTGTCTAACCATGCAAACCAGTCTCATTTATACAGCTTCGGCTGTGGGACGCTCATCCTCAGACTGATGTAATGACTCGGTGGGAGGTAAGACAAGCGGACACCTGGGTCATTGCCCAGAGGAGTTGCCTTTTCCTCGTCACTCCCTCATGCTCTTAACCTCTTTTTTGCCTCAGCAGGAAGACAATAAGCCCAGAAACATTACAGGTTTTCTTCATAAATGACTCCGGGTTTCTGGTTGTAGAGGACGTTCTTAATAACCGCGTCATACATTTCTGCTGCAGTTTAGCACGCGATATTTCAGACACCATGCTATTCATATGCATATCAGCAATTAGGGGCCGTTATGCTATTCATTACACATAATAGCAGCACATTTTACCAGCAGCTAGAGGCAACAATGGCATCCATCCAACACAAAGCCACAGCTCTCATGTGCCAATCAAGTCACCCATAATGACCCTGAGGTAAAAGCAGCAGCATTAACTCATGTTCGGGTTTTTCCATGGCTGTGCGCTTGCAGGCGAATTAACCAAGCAAAGAATGAAGGATAAGTGTTCACTTACTTTCCCGTCAAAGACCATCTCGTATCCTTCTCTGTCTTTGATCTTGTTGTAGAGGTACTCCGACAGCTCCAAACACTTGTCAATTTGAGCCTCGAAGCCAATAGTGCCCTGCCAGAAAACAGATGTTCACCCGTCAGATCTCCGTCCTGCGAACAGCTTGGATTCAAATATGATGAAAAATATAAATAAGCTGGATCAAATCCTAGATTTTGGTTTAAAACAACAACACTTGGGGTGTCACAGCTTTACATTGCAGTTAAAGAACAACAGACTCATGAAAGTGATTTAATAACTATTTAAGAAAAAGGATTGAAATCATCAAAATTCACATACACTGAAAAAACTAAAATCTAAGTAATATTAAACATCTCAAATCAAGGAAATATATGCACATTTTTTTAAACGTAAGATATTTATTCTTACTTAGTAATTTTTTAAAGATTTTTTTACTTGTTTTAGGAATTCTTGACAAGGTTTGTGTTCCTTGAAATAAGAAAAAATATCTGCCAACAGAACAAGAATTTTTTATCTTATTTTAAGGAAAATTAACCAAATTTTTGTAGTTTTTTCTTGTTTTTAAAAGCCAGTTTTAATGTATTATCAGTAGCTGTTTTTAAGAGAAGATCTATGTCAGATGATCTCCAGAAAGTTCCCATAACCCCCCCCCCCCTACCTTAGCTCTCCACATGAGCCACAGCTTGAAGATGTCCACATGGCGTCCACACTGCAGCGCTTTGTCTCCGGTGTCGTAGGACAGGTCGTAGTGTTTGTCCTGCTGGAAGAGGTAGCAGGCGTGCATCTGGTTGCAGTTCTGCATTAGACCCTGTCAAATCAGAACCCGACAGTTTACATCATCAAACAGCAGGAGATGCGGGAAGATGTGGGACGTGGTAGCATAGCTGGAGCCCACCTCCTCTCTGACCAGCAGGGCAGAGCACTGCAGAGGGACGGACATCATTTTGTGTGGGTTCCATGTCACAGAGTTGGCCCTGCAGTTGATAAAAACAGCCAGACTCTCATTAGCTTCTGGGAGTCTTTGTCTTGTATAAACACCAAAGAAAAAGTCTCCTGCCTGTCAACTCCGTCCAGCTTCCACCTGTGTCTCCTGGACATCAGCAGACTTCCCCCCCATGCTCCCTGAGAGGACAAACACATACATACGTTCATCACACATGTGTCACTACTGGATGCAGGCAGAGTAGTTCAAAAGAACAATCTTTTGTTAAAGGCGCATTCCCCTGATTTAACATACTGTAGTGAATTTGTTGCTTCTTTGCAGGTCTGAAGAGGTTTTGCTATTTCTGCAGATATTTTCTCAGTCTGCACATTAAAAATAAAATATGGAAGGTCACTAAGGTCATACTTCATCTCAACACCATAACAACTTTAACTACCTGCTTCTTTGGCTCTTTAGAGTCAGAATCAGACTTTATTGTTATTATATACGGCATAAAATAATATTAAAACTCTAAATATGGTCCAAATATAGTAACAAGAAAGACAAGACAGAGAAGCAGAAACATAATAAATAAATAAGAGATATAAGGCTGAGCGGTTCCGTCACACTGCATCAGTGCAGTAATAAAACAAATGTGCAAGCTAAACAGATAGAAAACTTACGGCTGCATAAAGGTTGCCAAAAACTCAGCTTATCACTGCAACTCCTTTGGGGGGGGGGGGCTGTTTCACAACCTAAATGTCCTGGCTTTCATTATTCACCACTTTTTGGAGGGCAGCAGAGGAAACGGATGGCGACTACGCTGAAATGCTATATCTGTAGTGGACAATTAGTTAAATCTAGTTAACCTCTTAAGCCCCAGCCTCTTTTTTAAGTTTCTGTGCAAAAACGACATATCCAAAATGAATAGAGTATATCTCTGCATCTACAAGGTCTATTTGAATAATTTTGGTGTCATAATAAAGGGAACACTT
>JBAMHX010000020.1:2327936-2341336 GCA_037177515.1 Pseudomugil tenellus
TTTCTGACATTTTATAATCCAAACTATTTATTGAGAGAAATGAGCATTAGATCGGGAATAAGCAAAAGAGAAAAATGAGAAATGAGAATAATGTAAGAAGCTATGTGCATATTTTTCCGTAATTGCTGCAAGAAAATACTTGGATTCTTAAACAGGAGAAAAAACATTTCCTTGTTTTTTTTATTTTATTTTATGCTTTTGAATCTCGGCTTGTTGAAAAATGATGGACAAGACCATTTACGAGCCTTAATAGAGGACAACACCACCTTCATTAATGGATGGAGTTGCGTCAGTGAGAGGGCCGGTGATGGCGAAGCAGGGGAGGAGATGATTTACAGCCTCTGCTCCAGTTTTTCTAATCTCCACCGTTAGATAGGAAATGACTGGCCCTCTATCTGGGTCAACCGCAAGCAGTTGGAGGCGAGACAGACATAATAGATTTGTCAAACTCGCTGGTGAGCTGTGTGGTTTCTGTGGGCAGACGTTCTGCAGTTTAAAGCAAGGAGTCAAAAACAGTTACTCTGCTTTTTGTCCAGTTTTAACCATTAAACTCTAATTTCACTCACGTCTACGTGCATCCAGATGTTGTACTTTTTGCAGATGTCAGAGATGGCGATGAGAGGGTCAAAGGCTCCGTACACTGTCGTCCCGGCGGTAGCACTGACAAAGAAAGGAACAAAACCCTGCACGAGGACAAACACGCAGCACATGAAGCTCCAAAATGTCTTCATTTCAGTCAAACGGAGACCATAAAACTCAGTGCTGTATGTGTGTGTGTCACGTTACCTTCTGCTTCGCCTCCAGTATTCTCCTTTCAAGGTCAGCTGGGATCATTTTACCGCTGCAAAGGAAAAACACTCGTGTTATTTGTGCATTTATTAGTAGAAAGTGAGATGCTCTAAAAAAATTACACACAGCAAAAATTAAGTAAATTTCTGTATTGCTAAAAGTAAAAACCGATGAATTATCAACGTTACTGTACAGAAGGATGATTGAATGTTCAGACTATGCACATATCAGCTGCTGGTGATATAACAGGTGTGTAAAAGCACATTATGGCTGCTTCCTCCTCCTCTGATGAACTTTCATTAAACAAATTCAGCCTAAGTGTCAGACCGTAACACACTGTCTGACAGTGGAAAAGATTTTAAACAACATTATGAACAACTTCCTGTAAGGAAACAGCTACTCAGCTCAGAAAACCTGCTAGATGTTTCCTTTCAAAAGATCTTAAGATAAAATTCAGGAGCCCGGAGACGATTCAGCTCTTTATATAACAGGAATCTCTACACATGTTCAAAATACAGTCCTAAATGAAGAGCTCTCAGTATGGGACTAATCTAATGATGCTCATATTTATTAATACACATCTGTAACCAACTACTGTGGATGAAGTAAAGGCAGTGAGATGCTAAGAGGTTGCAGCTTTGTTTTCTTAGGGGACAGTTTGGTATGTGACACCATTTTGTGTTTCCTTCATCTTAATGAGTAATTTGGGAAATATAATAACATTTTGAAACAAACGTTGCAATATCACACTCGTGACTTTTCACATGATGCAAAAAGCATCTTACAACCTTCAGCGGACATTTCTGAAACACTGAGACCGTTATATATATTTTCATGTTTGAGGTGTTTTCTACCATTTCTAAAGACAGACAGTGGTGATTTGGTTTGCTGTGGTAGGACGTGTGGTTACAGTTTTTAACCTTTGTTGGTATGTTCTTGTTGAAGAACAACATCTAAGTAAAAGACTACAAACAAAAGACAAAAACCATCCCAAACAAAAGACTACAAACAAAACGTTTTGACATTAAAAGAATCAAACTCTTCATGCTTTTAGTAATTACTTAACATCAGTCTGTGCTTTATCACAGTAGCAAAAAGCATTTCTCTGTGCAGACTTACAGCAAAGTCTCCCTGATCTGCGTCATATTTGATTAAATGCAACTTACCATTCATCTGCTTTGATGCAAATCACACTTTCAGTCCCGATACCAAGAGCAGCTGCTCCTTTTTTGATGGAAAAATGGCTCTGAGGTGGAAGAAACAGGAGAAAAGAGGTAACCACACCATACGAGACAGATTAAATATGTCTGTATATGTTAAAAATGTCCTGTTGTTGTGTTGCTGAATGGCTCTAAGATGGCTGCATCTTTCCTTTGCCCTTTAAAGATAGAGGAGGTGACATATAAGGTGACGGACACTCCTGACAAACATAATGTCAGCTTTATCTCAACACAAGAAGCACGACGGGGACACATATTGTACAAAACACCATCCAGGATGCCATTTTTCTTACTCTTGAACTTGAAAGAAATGTGTTTGACATTTGGCTGAAATAAAAACAGCGGTGTGTGTTTATAGTTTGCTCCATCTGGGCCAAAGTGGAGGCCTTACATGTTCCGACGTGAAGGCTGCCAGTCTGGGAACAGAAGACATGCCTTTCTCCTTCACCTCTGGGAACATCTTGAAGCGAGCCAGCAGCATGGCATACATGTTAGAAATTGCACCGCCTAGAGGACAGACATGGATTTACAGTCTCAAGGGAGCAATGCAGGGTTTCCAGCTGAATCAAAGTGGAACGCTTTCAGTGTCCTTGCATGTTAAAAAATGAAGACACAACTAAGAAACTCTGTTCAAAGCGCAATCAGAGCACATCAACAGAGGTTTCTGCATTTAAAATCACAGCTTGCTGTCCGTAATGTCGCACCCAATCACAGGCTTTGCCATTAAATCCTCATGAGACTGCTCATCATCATGTGTCAAGCAGAAGTAAGAGGGAGAAATGAAAGATTCAGAGCTGTTGGGGGAGAGGGACGAGGGATTAAGCTAAGAAAAGAAAATCGTTTCACGCTAATTGGCCTTGAAACGAGTTCCATTTATATAATCAAAATGCAAATTGACACATTACAACACACACAGACGGTTCCATTTCCAGTCAAACGGAGGGGTGTTGTGGCTCCTCACACATACCAGGTGAAAAAATGCCATCTCCTCGCCCGTTCGGCCAGCCAATGATGTCCCTCATCTTCTTCAGAGTGACGTACTCCAGCAGCACAAAGACAGGAGCCACCTCATAGGTGAACCTGCGTTACACAACGTCACATGATGCTGGTTACACAAAAATGGTACCATCATGACTCATCACCAAAAAAAACCCCAAAAAACCAAAATAAATTAGATTTTTTTACCGCAGTTTGATGGTTTCAGAGCAAAGAACATCTGAAGACTTACTGATAACATTAATTTTCTTCAAGAGAAGCAGAAGTAGTTTACAGATTTCATATTTATTCTAAAGCCTTGAAGAGTTTGAGTTATATTTTATCACAACCATGCTTTAGAGGTTAATAATTTTCCCTTTTGACAGAAAAGTACATTTACACATTTATTTGCTGTTGATAAAATGGTGTACTAATGGCTGCAAAATGCATCTTTGGAATCCCTCACAGCTGCTAAAGCTGCAGAGTTTATCACCCCAAAAACACACATCTAAAATTAGCCTCAGATTTAATTTCAGAGCTAATTTTCTCCCCATGAACCCCCATGGGGATCAGAGGTGAGGGGAAGGGATAAAAGGCAGAGGTGGGAGGGGTGAAGTGTGGGAGTAAAGGGGGTGTCTGTCTTTCATTTCACCCTTTTCATTTGCAGTGACTGAATGAAAAAAGAAAGCTGCTATCAGCATGTGCAGACGCAGAGCAGAGTGCATATGGATGCACCGGAAATGGATTTCATTGTCATCATCATTATCAGCGTTTAAAAATGCTGCAGAAGCCGATCACATACTCACATGTTGGTGTTGGCGGTGGATGTTAGCCAATCGGCTGCCAGCCCAACCATATCTAATCCCGTGGAGAGCTGATTGAAGTACCTGGGATGGGCTGATTCAGGCAGGAAGGAGGAGAGGGAAACAAGTAAGATGGCTGCTATCTGAAGGTGCTTTTTTTCTGTCAGGAAAACTGAAATGAGTTTGCGCAGAAAAGAGCAGAAAGTGTCATTTTGAAAACGCTGTAATTGCAGGGTAGGAACGGAGACGCAGCGATGCTTCAATAAGCTTTGGAGAAATGAAAACATTTGGTGCTGCAGTGGGTGGTGCTGGGAATTATTTAGTGGGTAAACACACCTCAGTTCTGCACAATTCTTATTTTGTTTGTATGTTTCAATAATCAGCCATAATATTGGGAGAGAATTTTGTATTTAAAAGCAGCATAAAAAAAATCCCATAAAACATATCTTACATTAAATTATCCTGCAGTCCAGCTGTGTCTACATGTATCATAAAGCTGGAATTATAGATTAATTATAAGTAGATCTTTCACAACAGCTGCTATCTGTATTTATTTTTAGGAAGAATGAAAAGTGTGTCTTGCTGCTGCTGTACATTTTCTCCCATATGTGTGTGTCACCCAGCAGAGAATAATGGACCTGGCCCATGAAGGCAGATTATTAGCCTATTATCTGCTGCCTGCTGAACCGCAGTCACTGCGTCACTGCATTTATCGGTCTGGTGGCCACGGAGGGTGACGAAGATGAGGAAGACAACTTCCATGTTGATGCTCTTTTACCATGATATTATTTTAAACATTTTTCCCTCTCTGTGCTGGTTTATCCTGGAATTTTTTATCTGAATATGTATATTTGTAAAGTAAGTCTACATGTTTGGTTTCTTTTTGGCGCAAAGATGTTTTTTTTGTGATATATATTTAATAGCTCCGGAATCATTACGGGTTGCAGGCCGGAGAGAAGGCCTTTATCTAAACAAGCTGCAGCTGTAAAAAAGACAAGACGTTTCCTAAAAAACACAAAAAATAAAACAAAAGTAGTTGCTATTTTTTCTTATTTACGCTTTTAATTCGCTTTCAAAAAAAGGAAGCAGGCAATAAAATATATTTTTTTTACCTGTTTTTATGGCATATTTCAGAGTAGCGCGACAGCTGATCAAGATATCATCCAGAGTGGCCGGCTCGTCCTGCAGCTCCCAGTTGTTCATCTGAAGCAGCTCGTTTGGATAATGAAAATCAATGACTTTCGTTTCCCGGTCGAAAGACTCCACAATGTAGGCCAGCAGAATATCCACAACCTCCTGCAGGAAGGTCATTGTTTTGGTGTCACCGTCCATGGCGGGTAACAGGTCTGCGGAAGATAAACTAATCTTAGGAGACATTTTAGGATCTATATGTCTGGACTTGAAAGAGGGGCAAAAACATTTATAAGATGCACATTTGCAGGCCTTTTTTAGGGGTGTCAAATTCAGTTTTATCTTTAGAAAAAAATCTGAGTTAAGAAAATAATAAGAAGATATCAAAGGACAAAGATCGTGTCTTAACTGCGCTTTTAAAACGGAAACGCGGGTTTTCCAGAACATCCTAATAGGATTTGGTTGAAGGTGACCTCTAAGAAAAAACAAAGAACCTACTTTTTGAACAAATCACATATTTATTAACATTAAAAACAGCATTAGGCTTCATGTAGAAAATATTTATCTTGAAACATTTAGCTTGTTTTGTGATGGTTAGACTATCAAAGGCCAACGCGCGTATTTAAAAGAACATAAAAATATGAACATCTGAATTTTTTTAACTATTTTTGTTAATTTAAGAAGGATAAAATAATTTAGGTCTATTATTATAATGTGTATTTTTTCCTTTTTACAGAATATATTGACATTATTTGGTGTAAATTTTAAGTGTCGAACCAGAAATAAACACCAGGACTCAAACAGTAGGTACAAAAATGCATTAATACCTGTTGAATACAGGTCGGTGAAGCCAACATCAGCTTTGGTGCAGTTGCAGGATTTGTTGCAGCCGCAGGTTCCTGCGGTGGTCTCCGGCGGCTGTTTGGGGGCCGTGTCGGCGGCTTTTTCCACTTCCCCGACATTTAGCAGCGCTTTGGAAAAGCCACAAACATCACCAGAAGATATTTTTAGCCGTCTGTCTGCAAGGCCAGTCTGGAAATAGCCTATAAAACTGGACGGAAATAACAGATCCCCCCTCCCCCACACCCACTCACTCCCACTGCCGCTGTGAACCAACATACCACATAATTTCGATCCAATTCCTCCGGATAATTTCTGGGCCGCCGCTTGGCACCAAGCCCTGGCTGGAAGAGAGAGGAATAAATCACATGAGGATGCGCGTGCCTCATGGTTTGCTGTCAAACTTTATGACAGAACCAAAAAAAAAGCCATAATTTGAACAAAAACATTTAGACAACAACAAAAAAAATGATAAATGAATAATAATAAGAAGAAACAACGGAGAAAAACAAAAATAAATAGAAACGAAGCCGCAGATATGATGACTGTAAGTGCAGCAGGCCTGTCTGCTTCTCAGTCGTTTGAGACAATGAAATAAATCCCGCTCTCGCTTCTCCAGAGGCGCTCTGGAAAGAAAACAAACAAATAAAAAGCAACTCACGCGTGCTGGGGCTCTGATTCCCGGTACCAGCCCCCCCATTATCTCCACCGAGGGACCAGAAACCGTGTGATGCCATCGTTGCAGGTTGTTAGGAGCTGCAAGAGACACGGAGACCGGCAGAGCCCATCCACGCGCGCCGAGCGGGAGCTGTTCAGAGCCGATGTGGTGCTGAATGTGAGCGGACTGCTGGAAACCCAGCCGCGCATCAGACACTCAGCTGTACGCTTTACCAGAGTCTCTAAAAATAAAGAGATGAAACACAAAAGGCTTCTTCCGTGTCCCTTTTTTTATTTTAATTTTTATAGGTGTCCACAAGCGCACGAGCCATACAGCGTTGTCTCCGCACAGATATCCGCTAACACTGTGCGCACTCCGTGAGAAGCGCGCAGCTGCTCTTCACTTAGTGGGAGAAAAAAAAAGAAAAAAGAAAAACCAGCACGACACGAGACAGTTTTAGAAGTTCAAGATGCCTAAAAATAATTAAAAATAATAAAAATAAAGCAAAAAGAAGAAAAGGGGAGCGGAAGAGGTGATAAAGGTGTAAAACAGCTACAGATGTGGGTGAATATGCAGCGCACGAGCCATCCCTAATTGTTTCCAACCTAAATTTCACGTCACGAAAGAAATCCCATCGTGATTCACTTCAGGGTCATGACGAACCGTGTTGCGTGGTGCGTCGTGACTCCGAACACCCCCAACATTTTATCCCCTGCGTGGAGAACTTACCCTCCATCCAAATGCCAACTAATGCCTCCAACCGGCAATTCAGGACCTATTTCTTGGCCACCGACTGGTCTGTGCCTCCGGGGGGAGGAGGACAAACGGCTTGAAGAGGGGGTCGGTCCCTCCCTCCCCTCTCTTTTCCTCGTTTCCTTGTCAAAAAACAAAGCAGAATAAAAGAAACAAAACTCTGAACTTAAATTTTACGTTTTGATTTCAATTAAAATAATTAAAAATGTGTAAATCATTTGTCTTCTGACCCCCCCTCACATACACACACACACTTAAGAGAGTCATTCTTATTGTCTTTCAGCCTTCAGCAGATTTATTTGCGTGGACGTGTTCCTGTATAACATGTTTCCAGATAACACCCAGGCAATAATTTCCACAGTTTTCTGATCATGTTACCGGGAAGGAAAACCAACAAACCCTGCAGGCATCAAAACTAGACGGAGTCACATCTGTGGTGACTATTAATGTTACTGCCAACAAGCATCTGAAGGCGTGAAAAATCATTAAAATAAAGCGAAGCCTTTGGCAAAACGTTTTAGAACAACTTAGTGTTTCTCTTATTTGCTGAATTAAAAGATTACTTGTACCTTTCAAATTGTAGTAATTTTGTCCTTCACTTCTTTGTCGGCATTCTGCAGCATAACTACTTTTCTCAGGAGACAGAAGAATAAACACAAGTCTGTCCTCATTTCTTCTTTGTTTGCTTTTTAGACCATTTTCTGAACGTTTTGTTTGCTCAGAAATGACTTGACAGGAAATCAAACACAAAAGGCCACAAGTCAATGGATGAAGATGGGATGTTGAAATATAACAGAACATCTTTAATTCTATGTTCTGGTACTTTTTTGTTCTTTTTTTTGCATCAAGAAGATTTACAAAAAGTTATGATATGAAAAGTTGTCAACATGATGTGCAGTTTGTGTTTAAAAGATATGGAAACTGAAGTTTTTATCCTGTTTTAACTTTCACTCTTATCTTATAGGAAAAGAAATGTTAGCATAAACAAAGCAAACAAAATCCTATCAGATGAACGTATCTGATGTAAATGAGGAAAACAGACACCTTCAGGTTATCCAGACTGTTCAACTAAACTTTATTCTAAAATGGTCTCCATTGAAGGCTGTCTGTCAGGAATCAGGTGACAATCAGGTGTGATGGAGGAATTATCCTCAACAGCAAGCTGACAAACTTATCTGGACAAGAGAACAAAAGGCAGGAAGCATCCAAAGAAGTTTGGAAAGTCCTTCAATTATTCTATATTTCTGTGTTTTTGTTTTATTTAAACATCTCTACACATTTGTTTTGCATTTCCATGTTTTCAATATATAAAGAATCGAGGTGGGAATTCATAGACAGCACATCCTTTCCCTGCCAGTGTGCGCTGGAGATTCACTAACAATCCCTGTGGCAGAGTTCCTGCTTCAAAATGTCAGAGAAAGGTCAAAGGTTGAATCTGAGAGGACGGAGTGGAGGAATACTGCAGGAATTCGCACATGCTGCTTTAATAGCATTGTAATAACTTGCAGGAAAGATCCAAAAGAAATGAGCTGTTCAGTTGAAAGGAGACTGCTGGAAATGTTTTTGTACAGATAATAAATGATTCCTTCACAATGAGACACGAAACAAACGACACATGAGAAATAATTTAATGTATTTTGTGTTTGAATGAACAAACTGGACGCAGCAGCAAAGACGAAAATGTACATTTCATACGACGACATGATGCTGAAGCAGAGTTTTCCAAAGATGAATTCTTTAAAATGACTTTAACAGCACTGTGTCCACCAGCTGCAAGCTTTTATATGAGCAAAGACAGAAAATAAAGTCTTTTAATCAGTGGTTGGATTAAAGATCTCAAAAGTAAACCTTCATTTACAGCAAGTTTAAAGAGATTAGATTATTTACAATCTATTCTTTGACATGAAATCAGCGATCTGAATCCTGACTAAACAGTTCTCTGTAGGACACTGACTGCATGTTACGTATGATTTCTTTAGGTTTTACACGTCTATGGTGGGAACAGTGTGCTTCTTCTCGTCTTCAGTAGTGTTTCATGAGCCTTCGTCTCTGTGATGTCTTCCTCAGCAGGTGCCTGTAGTCGTACGGATTGTCTCCAGTCCGACTCTCGGTGGAGGACATCCGGGGAACAGAGCGCCTGCCAATGCAACACAGGAGACAAATAAGGAGTTTAACTGTAACACGGAGGAGATGTTTGAATGATGGCGACAAACAAAGCAAAATGAAAAAATGGAGCGACGAGGATGTGTGTTCAGAAGGAGCTTTTTCAGCCATTCATCATGTTTACTGTGCATTTATGGTGACGAACAGGCAGATTGTTGTGTGAATGCCTGACATTGTTACACAACAGAAGCCTCCAGACTCTGTTTAGCTGCAGCCTCTGTATTTAAATATGTCTGTCAGAAAGTCATTAAATTAAGGATGCACGATATATCGGTGCTTTTATCGGTTTCGGCAGATATTTGTCTATTTTTGAAATATCGGTAAACAGGGCCGATATTATCAACAGATATTTATTTAGTATGTCGGTACATATAATTTCATACTTAAACACAGATACCTTTGTAGATAAGCCGTAACATCTGTTACTGAATTTTCAAGGGACTTTATTTAAACGTCCACATTTTTGTGCTACGACATGAAAGAAATGAATATTTGAAGAACCAAAACTGTTTGTTTGGTGTTACAGATACGCCACAACTACTTAAATATCCGTTTTTGATCACTGCGTCCAGCACAAACTGCATGTTATAGTAAACATAAAAATATCAGTAATTTATCGGCTTATCGGTCATGACAGGCAGAAAAATATCAGTTATTGATATCGGTTGAAATTTTATATATCGTGCATCATAACATTAAATATATTTTTTTATGTTTAGTCAATTTTTTGGACACACTTTCCAATTACATTTACAGGGAACGTGTGGAATGTATGTTTGCTTTAAATTCAGTTTACAATGAAGGATCCGTGTGGCGCATCTCTTACATTCCAATTATCTCTGCTTTATAAAAGAAGAACAACTTCCAGGCCAAAAGCAGGAGGATAGATGAGAGAGGAGGCAGAGAGGAACTTAGCCTTTGTTTATGTCATTCATCATACACATGCTTCTCAACCTGACAAGTCAATGTCTGATGTGAAAAAGGTGCAAAAAAAATCGGCATTAAAACTGTCTTCTTACTTTCATACTCTACTTTACAACTAGCTTTATAGTCAGAACACATTATTCCTAAATATAACCCATAACTGTTAGTGAGATATCTGGAAGAAGAAACATTGAATATATCTTCCTTTCTCTTCATTCTTACATCTTCTTGTACCAAGGGTAAGAAACTCTAGTCCTTGAAAATCACAGGCATGCAGGTTAGATATTAGATGTTTTTCTGGTCAAATGACGATTCAAATAAAAAGGATCAAAATGTTTATCAAGTTCTGCTCTGTGGCTCATCCTTTTGAATCATGTGTGTGGAAATCGTTGACTGTATCTAAAGCCTAAAGATCTGCAGCTCTGGATGACAGAAGTTTCCTACGTCTGGGTTACAGGCAGGATTTCTCCACATTTCCAGCTGTAGCTACTTTACATGATCTTTTAGCCTCGCTAGCCTCCTGTCGACAGTGAAATATTATTTTTGCATCTTTATAGCTTATTTTAAGCAACAATGTAAAAATTCTGAGCAACTGATTTTATGTTTAGTCTCTTAATACAGAGGCTGACAAATAAATCTGACATGGTTTCCCTACACTATCTAAAAATGAATCTATACTGCTATGTAGCATTTCTTTCATATGAACACTGCTACATAGCTACAAGATAAAATAAGATTATCAGCCTTCCATAACATGAATTATTGTATTTTCCTCTTGATGTTTGCAGCCAAATGTCAACACGCTTGAAGAATTATTAATAAAAAAGCTACTTTGAACGTTTCTTCAAACTGATGTGATGACAGCAGTTATCCAGTGCCACCTTGGCCATCCCTCTAGCGCCGCCCCTGTCTGTAATTTTTTTGTAATTAAGAGTATTGATGATGTACCGGTTGTCTTTGGGAGGTCTGGAAAGCTCTGGTTCAGTAACAGCCCTCTCTCTCGGCTGTCTACCGGATCCTCCTGGTCTCTGCTCTGTGGACTGACGCCTGTCTCCATGCTGCCTCCTGTCCATAGACCGCCTCCTGTCCATGGATTGTCTCCTTTCTACGGACCGTCTCCTCTCAGGCATGCTCCTGGTTGATGTGTTCGCTGTGGACATGGAAGGTGTGGACCTGCTGGTGGACAGTGTGTGGTAGTACTGGTCGTCTACATCCAGCAGTTTACCTGGACTAGAGCACAAAAAGGGCAGAATGAACTAAGAGTGAGTTGCTTATGAATAAACTTCTCTACAGCTATTTTTCAAGTTTTCTATCGTGGTGCTATCAGATTATTAGGTGGTAATAAAAATAACTTATTGGGAAAAGAAAATAAATTGTTGTTTGCACACAAAGAGTGTGTGAAAGTTTCTAGAAAAAGGAATAAAATGGCAGCTTTAAACATAAGCATGCCCTCCAACCATCTGGGATTTGACAAAACAACAGTATTTGAAACTCTGGGATTAACAAGTGGCTTCACATTGTCTAGTCTTATGAATCCAACACACCTTTGCTCTTTACAGCGATGACTTCTGTCCCGTCTTAAAAGGCCATAAATGCTCCCTGCCCTGCTATTGCACGTTTAGATCAGCTTGAGCTGAGATGATGGGCAAAGCACCTTTGCTCACCAATAAAAGTAAAATAAATGCACCTATTAAACAATGCGATGTCAATCAACCCAGTGAGGAGCATAAAAATTCTCACAAATTACACTTTAGAACAAATGGACACTAGTTTGTGGTTTAAGCTAGCAGCTCTGGCAGACTTCCACAATTACAGCCAGGTTGGGTTTTATTAACTTCTGATGATACAACACGCTCCAGCATACCTGAATGGTCATATTGGTGTAAACAGAGACAGATGAATGAAACACCACAGGTATTTGTGTAAATGAAGAAAGTTTGTAGTTTCAAACAAATGTTGGCATAAGGGAAAAAATAAATCATGCAAAATTTTTCTAATAAGTAAAACAAAATTTCACTAAATTTACAGCAGCGTTGTATTCCGCTTATCCGGGGTTGGGTCGCAGGGGCAGCAGTCTAAGGAGGGAAGCCCAGACTTCCCTCTCCCCAGCCACATCTGCCGGCTCATTGGGATGGATCCCATGGCGGTCCCAGGCCAGGCGGGAGAGAGAATCTCTCCAGCGTGTCCTGAATCTCCTCCTCCGTCCTCTGGCAAGTGCCCGGAACACCTCAACAGGGAGGCGTCCAGGAGGCATACTAACCAGATGCCCGAGCCACCTTATCTGGCTCCTCTCGATATGGAGGAGCAGCGGCTCTACTCTGAGTCCCTCCCGGATGACCGAGCTTCTCAACCTATTTCTAAGGGAGAGCCCAGCCACCCTGCGGAGTTGTGCGGAGGTTGTGAATACAGTCGCCTGTATTCACAACCTCGTTCTTTGGCAACGGCCAAAGCCACGCTTAGCCTGTCAATACATGTCAGCTGATTCTGGAGTCCCGCAGGCCAGAAATATTCTGTAAGACTCCTTCTTCAGCTGGAAGGCATCCCTCAGTGCCGGTGTCCACCAGCAAGTTCTGGGATTACCGCCACGACAGGCACAGACGACCTTTCGGCCACAGCTCCGGCTGGTCACCTTGAAAATAGAGGAACGGAATACAGCCCACTTGGAGTGAATATCCCCCGCCTCCCTCTGAACATGGTTGAGGTTCTGCTGGAGGTGGGAGTTGAAGTTCTCCCTGACATGGGACTCAGCCAGTCGTTCCCAGCAGATCCTCAAAATGCATTTGGGCCTGCCACCCCTGACCGGCATCCTCCCCCACCACCGGAGCTAATTCACAACCAGCTGGTGATCAGTTGACATCTCCGCCCCTCTCTTCAGTGTCCAGGACATGTGGCCTCAAGTCCGACGATACGACTACAAAGTTGATCATCGAACTGCGGCCTAGAAAGTTCTGGTGCACATATGGACACTCTTGTGCTTGAACATGGTGTTCATTATGGAAAATCCGTGATGAGCACAGAAGTCCAACAACAGAACACCACTCTGGTTTCAGATTGGGGGGGGGGGGGGGGGGGGGCGCTTTTCCCCACCCCACCCCCACTAGTTTTTTCTTCCCACCCCCACCGGCCGCTTACATTCCCCCAGAA
>JBAMHX010000020.1:2341436-2361732 GCA_037177515.1 Pseudomugil tenellus
CCCCCCCCCCCCCCCCCCCCCCCCCCCCCCCCCCCCCCCCCCCCCCCCCCCCCCCCCCCCCCCCCCACCCCCCCCAATCACACCCCACTAGGTCTTACTGTCACTGCCAACATGAGCATTGAAGTCCCTCAGGAGGTCGAGGGAGTCCCCAGCAGGAATGCTTTCCAACACTCCCTCCAGGACCTCCAAAAAGGGTGGGTACTCTTAACTTCCACTTGGTTTATAAGCACAAATGACACTCCGGACCCGTCCCCCTACCCAGAGGCGGAGGGAGGCTACCCTCTCGTCCACCGGGGTGAACCCCAATGTACAGGCGCCAAGCCAGGGAGCAAGCAGTATATGGCAACACCCACTCAGCGACTCTCACCGAAAGCAACGCCAGAGTGGAACAAGGTCCAACCCTTCTCGAGGATATTGGTTCCAGAACCAAGGCTGTGTGTCGAGGTCAGTCCAACTATATCTAGTCGAAACCACTCAGACTAACGCACAAGCTCAGGCTCCTCCCCCGTCAGAGAGGTGACGTTCCACGTTCCTATAACCAGTTTCGGCAACTGGGGATCAGACCGCCAGTCCCCCCACAGGTGGTGAGAGCATGAGAGGTGGGGCCCATGTAGTTTTTTCAGACGGGCCCGACCAAGCCCCATGGGCAAAGGCCCGGCCACCAGACTCTCGCCTTTGTGCCCCACCTACGGGTCTGGCTCCAGAGGGAGGAACCGTGACCCACGTTTGGGTAAGGGAAAGTTCTTCTCTCCTCTGCTCATCATCATAGGGGGTCTTCAAGCTGCACTTAGTCTGGTCCCTCCTCTAGACACCTGTTTGCCATTGGAGACCCTACCAGGGGGATACAGCCCCCGACAACATAGACCTTGGATCTTCGGGACGCTCAAACCTCTCCACCAAGGTGGCAGCTCAGGCAGAAGTCACTAAATTCACCTTGTGGATTAATAAAGTTTCTATATGTCTAAAATATCAATTAAAGGCTAAAATGCAATCAAAACTGATATATTTAGCCACAGTGTTTAAAAAAGCATTTTTATAGCATTTATGTTTTTTTCTGTCCCCAAGAAAATTGTTTCTGTATTGAACTAAAAGAAAAAAATATTTAATTATTCTGAAATAATTATTCACAATAAAACTTTATTGTGAACTCAAGATACACAGTAAAATCTACAAGTTTCTCTTGTGGTTTCATTAGGTGATTTTATTTCTTGATCTGCTTTGTTGGTGACTTGAAAGGACAGAATTGTACTTTGGAAAAACACGAAATGAACGCATCAATCTGTACCCTTTCTCACCAGAAGCATAAAATGGGCCATTTTTACAGCTCAATACATGTAACACATTAATACTAACACACAGAGATCTGCTGCTGCTTGGCTTGAGCTCAAAGATGGACCAGACCCTGTAACAGCGAGGAGGGAAGGGCACGCAACCATCCCACTGATGATGAAGATAAATGTGCTGCTCTGAGGGTGAGAGTAAAATTTCTCCATTACTTTTTAGACAGTGAATAATATAATTGACGCAGCAGTGGAAAAGGAAGATCTTGATGACATTGAGAAAACAGAACAAATGTAAAGTTATGCACCTCGCCTGTGTCCAGCTCTGCTCCTTAACAACTGCAATCCTGCAAACTTTCACCATTTCTCTGATTCAACGCTTCATTCAAATGAAATGCTTCACCTCAGCAGCTTGTTGTCAGCTTCTGCCAAGCAGGTTGACCCGTTAATCTGATTGTGCTGCAGCAGGAAATCCAGAACCTACAGGACCAACCTTTGCTCTAACACAAGGGTGTCCAAGTTAAGTTCTCCAGAGCCACCATCCTGCAGCTTTTAGATGGATCCCTTCTCCAACAAACCTGAATTAAACTGAGTCATTTAGCTGCGCTGAGGCTTAGTGAGGAGTCATTTGGTTCAGGTGTGTTGGGGAAGGGTGGATCTAAAGGTTGCAGGATGGTATCTCCAAAGGTTTGGACACAACCCAATATAAAATACTGTCATTAACATAAACAGAACATCAACATTAAAAGTAAAAAGTTGGAGTATGATGGATGTAATCTTTCTCTCTCTCTTAGTCACACAAATTACTCCCTGACTGAACTCTGTGACTTCTTTGGGTGTTTTTTTTTAACATGCAGTGTCTGTATTGTCCTCCTGTTTCTCTTCTTCTTTGGTTTGTTCCCTGAGATTTCCAGCACTATTGCTCCATCATTTGTCTCAAGTGACAGATAACTAAGCCCACCGAAAACTAACCGAAATGCATTTTTATCAGGCACAGGAAATGGGCCGAGCTGGCCATCCATCTGCACATCCATCTTCTGCATAAAGCATAAACGGACCTTCAGTCTCTGGTTCAGCTATTCATTGAACAGAGTAAAGAGTAGCTGATCATGGTGATAAAGTGTTAGCTGTGACACAGTTTCCTTTCCCATTTCTCCTTTTTTTTTGTCTTCACTCCCATTTGTTACCATCACTTCACACACTTCACTCTTTACCACCCACATTTTTCCATCTCCCATCCTCCTTTGCTGTCAGCTTCAGCCAGAGCCGCCATTGTTCCTGCTGACCTTCCTGTCCTTAATGATGCATGTAAACTGCTCCTGTCCATTGCTGACTTTATTTATCCGCTAACAAATTATTACCCTTGATGTTTAGGACTGTGTTGAATTGTGTGTGCTCACATCAAGGTGGGTGTGTGTGCCTCTTCAAACTGCTGTGATAAAGCACTGCGCTTGTTCAGCCATCCCTATCTGTCTATCTTCACCCCCTCACTCTGGGCGGTTTCCTCACCTGGTAGCCTGTGTGACTCATACATATGCATGAAAACACAAAAACATGCACTCTATAGCAACTTTTCCTTGCCCTGCTCTTTTTCTTAAAAAGATCATGCAATTATCTTTAGAACAATACTGATAAAAACCATTTAGTGTGACATCATGTGTGTTGGAGTTTTACTATAGGAAAAGATGAGGCTGATTAATTTAAGTGAGGATGTGTGTGATGCTGCTGCACATCATTAAGTTTGGACCCAGACACTGTCCTGATATTGGTCCTGAGCTATGGTCATTACTCCAGACTGCAAGCCAGACTCTTAAAAAAAGGAAGTGATAGGTTGTTAAAATGAAGTTGAGAAAAGAACTGGACACTTACTCTTCTTTTCTGGGTTTTCGTTTATCATCCTGGACAGACCGCTGAGTAGACAGAAACAGAAAACAGATAACTTCAAGTCAAACAAACCAAGTTTTTGAGAAGTGTGTTACAATTTAAGATTCAATCACATTCTGTATGTGTGGAAATTATGACCATGCAACTGTATGAATGTACTAGAAGGCTTTTCCAAATGAAACTTTTCCAAAGCTAATGGATCACCAATATTTCATGCAAAAGAACACCCATCCATCCATCCATCCATGGTTGCTGCAGACTGATAAGCTTTATTAGCTTTTATAGCTTTTTTTCAAAAAAGTATTTAAGTTTGATAAAGTTCAACCAAAATTTAAACTTAAATGATCAAAATAATGACCTTTAACCTTTTTTCTGACCTGCATCATTATATTCAGTAATGTTAACAATAGTAGAATTGAACGCAAATATAAATGAGGATGGAAGACATGTAAAGAAAGAAAAATGTTTATAGATTATAGTCATACTGGAACTTTGTATGACCAGCCTGTTAATGGATTAGGTAAAAAAAAAAACTGGGTTATTTCAAAATTGGGTATCAAAGGGGTCCATGGAAGGTTCCGACTTCCCAAGCAAAGTTTTGGCTCATCACTTTGAGCTAAAGTTAATTACAAAACAATAAAAAAGTACAAAACCATGTTTCTCAATGCCAATTTGATCTTTGATCTTTTAACATCTATAGTGCATGATGGTGTGAAAAGATTGTAGGTGTCTGGGGAGAACTCAGCGTGGAAAAGACAACAAAGAAAATCACAGTTGGATGGCTGTGACCTAAGAGCACTCAAGCAAGACTGCATCATACTTAGTACAGCCACATGGCCCAAGAGGACCATGGAAAGCCACTTTTACTTAACACAGTCCCCCACTCATCTGGAAATGTAACTTGACTCTGTATGACACAGGAAAGAAGTTGAGCAGAAACACTTTCACGTTTTCAGGGAGCAAACTCATGTCAGACAGTCAGAAAAGTCCATGTTTTTATTACTTTAACCCTTTATTGGACACTTACTGAAATTATAATGCTGGAATATCTTGCAAGACATTAAAATGTTGACACCTTTTTTTCTGAAATAATCCAACATATGCAGTGTTTAGTGGTCAGTAATGGTTTTGTCAAATTTTATGCCGAATACTGATCTCACTCAAGTATCTGGGATGTCACGCAATCTCTGAATGCTGAGGTGTTTTGTATGTCTAACTGTACAGCGTATACCATCCCGTGACACATAGGTTTCTGAAGAGCGGATTTGAAGCCAATAGGCGGGTTCTACTGTCACCATCTTGGTGTTTCGTCATTATTGGAAAATCCCAAAATGGATGAAAAGGTGGAGCTGAGAGGGCTCCGCCACGGTGGAGCCAGCAGGAAGTACACAGCTTTAACCAGTGATAGCGCTCGAAAACACATCAATAAAATAAAAATAAAGAAGAAAGTGACATACTATCCAGACTGTTTTAAGTGGAGATGCAACAGTGATAGTTGTAACGGGTAGCTGAGGAGTGAACCCACAAGCAGCACAACAGCGGGAATCCAAGCTCTGCAGGTCAGGGACAGAAGACGGGCAGGCAAAGCACGTAATCCGAAAACAGAACGCTGGTGGGAAATCCGGGACAGAGACGAGTGGCTGGTGTCAGAGGCAAGCCGGGTCAGTACCAAACAAGTAATCCGAGAATACGCTGCAAAGTCAGGCATGGGCGAAGACGATCTGACAAAGACTGAATGGGATGAAGCTGCCTATATACTGGCTCTATTAGAGATGCCAGGGAGGTAGCAACAATAGCAGCAGGTGAAATCAGTAAGGCTGATGAAGGGTGTGGTGGAGCAACAGGGGATGCCACAATAGTATGGTGATGCATGGAAATCACGGTATGAATAACTAGTGTGTGTGAAAGTGCTGCAGACGAGTAAAGTATATCAGAATTTTGGAGATATATGTTACCATAAAAGTGAGATATTTTGCTATTTTAGACCAGATCTGTCTGGACATCATGTAGAGTAAAGTTGGCAACAAGCACAGACTGTTGACCTGTGTCAAATCTTGTACAAAGCAAGAAACTGCAGTAAGTTTCCTTAGCAAGCTTTAGATTTAGATTATAAAAGAAACAAAATGACAGGATTATAAAGTTGTCACAAAAAGAATAATTTACGGTTGAATTATTGAACACCGCAATTATGTAAAATAATTACAATGGGAGGACAAAAAATAAAAATCAACTGTTTCTTGTGAAAAGAAAACTACTTAAAAAACAATCGTAGTTGAGAAAATGTTCTTTTCTAGACAGAAATGGTCGGATTTTTCTTGTCTTGGAAACATATGTAGTGAAAGAAACAAGCACAGAAAAAAAAGCAAATCAATGTGTATTGTAAAAGCACAAAGGTGGGAAAGCAAGGCTTTGTTGTTGAAAGTATTTGAAATCAATCACCATCTTTTCCATGACTCACATGAATGAGGGTGTAATAAGTGGAGTCCTCTGGTGTGTTCAGGGTCTTTGGCTGTTGGGTTCGTCGGGGAGTTCGTGACAATCTTTTGTCGGCTGGAAAGTAACAAAAACATTTAGAAACACTGAAGTTCTTGTGTCCCATAATTAACTCAACAACACATCTGAGAAAAAACACTAAGATCTTGTTTTCCATTACCAAATGTCATCTTACAGAAATTTTGCTGCTTTCCTTCACATGTTATCCAGATTTGTGACTTAAGCTTTACATTTGTAGCTTTTTAGTGCTTCTTTTTAAAGACCTACTGAAACAAGCCAATTAAAGTCATTTGCACTGAATAAAAGCATTTTGCAGCTGCTCTTTGGGTGAAATACTAGTCCAGTATAACTTTGTCAATCTCGTCCCAGACTGTCATTTGTCACATTAGAGCCTTTTCTCCCCGTTTCCATTCCTTAAGAATGAATTTTTGACAGCCATCCTTTCATGGACACTATTTCTGACGAGGCTTTGGTGAACTGTAGATGGATGACTTGAAAGCCTAGACGCATCTGTCTTAGATCCTCGGTGGGTTAATTTTTTTCAATATCCTAAGGTCATCACATTTCGACAATATTAATGCAGCAGAAAAGTTTGTTCCGGCATTTTTCATAAATATTACTGAAGACATGAGAAAATGCATTTTTCTGGGACAAGCTGTTGAAACAAAGTATACTATCTAAGTTCAACTTATTTTTATATACACAACAAGACCTCTTCTCTTGTGTTTTGGCTCCTTTTTCATGAAGAAATGATGTGAAGGTCAGAAATATATTCCTTTGAAAATGGTCAAGTACAAGAACTAGATTGAAGAATCAGCTGATGAACACAGAAAGGACTTTAAAACTATTAAGCATCTTCACAAAGCAAGATGAAATAGCTCAAATCCCTTATAAAAGATCATTATTTTAGGAAGCAAATTAAAAGTGGGATAGATCAGTGCTACAGTACAAATGTCAGATGGATGCTTTATGTTGAGTTCAAATTTTTAAAGTAATGTAGAGGATTTAGTGTTTGGCTATTTATGATAGTTTGAGGGCTGGTGAAATCTTCATATCTGACTGAATTACTGGAGTGAGTGTGAAATTCCACCCTGTTAACCTCTGACTTGTGATTATTGAGCTGCCCTGAGGTCTTTGTTCAGCTGAATTTTTCCACAGAGATCATGTGAAAAAACTTTTGTGACAAAATGTCCAATAACTGTTTAATCATCCCTGCTTCCAGTATTATTAATATATATTGAACATAACGCGAACAGTATGTTGGAGACATGCTCCACGCCACAGGCTACTGCAGTATCTCATTCTTGTCATGAGGGATATGATGGAAAAATCACCTTCATCTACATTATATCAATTATAAATATATTAGAGTGACCTTAGCTCGCTCATTATAGATGTTCATATGTGTGTGTGTGTTGGGGGAGGGGTAACAATCTATCTGGCGCAGAAGCTGTCAGGTAAAGCAAAGTTCCTAATATCATTGAATAACTTCATCTAAAGGTCATTCTGTACTGGTCATACAAGTAAAGCCAATTTTACACCTCGTCATATTAATTCCTGCAATAATTGTTGGCTCACAAAACATGATTAACATTTGATGACCTTTCCCATGAAGAACAGTGACATTCCTCTGCTTTCACTGTGAGGCGCAAATGATTCTGATTTAGTTTATAGTGTTAGAGAAATTCATGAGGACAGATTAGCTCCGACTGTGGATGACGAGTGTAATTCTCTGGGAATTGTGCCGAACACTGGAAATAACACAGACGATTCGTTCTGTTTAACCTCAGGCAGTACGTTGGAGAAAAGCTTGTAAAGGGCAAATGTGCTTAGATTGAATAAACTGTGTGGTAGCACTGAAGTCTGTGTGTAAATATATGGACAGAGTTAGCAGCGTGTTAGCATAGCCTAGCTTAAAGATAAGAGATCTTAAAAGTAAGTTGTTTAAAGGGAAACAAAGTACAAAGTTGTGCATTTAGAAAACAAATCCATTCAGGTTTTTTTAGAAGTGCTTTGGTTACTATGAAATTCTAACACAGCCAGTAGTTTTTTTGTAGTGTTTGTCTGTCTTGCAGGTTCAGCTAAGCTAACCTGCTGGCTGGGGAAAAACTATCCATATTTCTTGATTTATTTTGTTTTATGTGTTCATATGCATAATCCTTTCAATTATATGCGGTCAAATTGTATTACTTTTAAAAATAATAAGAAAACTAACAGAGCATATAGGGGTAGCACAGCTGAAGTTTGTTGTTTTACCCTTCTTTTAATGAAAGATGTTTTCTTGTATACTTTAGTTTAAATTTATTTAGAAACAGTTGATTATACTGGCTCAGACAGCACTTTGGCAAACTAAAGTTGCTTTTTTAATATGCAATAGAGAATGTGATGCTACTATAATGTGACAGATTAGTTAGACGCCATAATGGAGTTTTGCTCTCTCTAAAGCTGCTTTTATGCACAAGCCTGCAATTCCAACTCCAGGACAGTTTCTCTGGACTTCGCTATTCTTTAGCCACACATAACAAATCTAACCATGTAACACTGGCAGTAAACTGGGGAGCAATAGCAACTGGGAAAGCTCCTGTCCTGACAGTGTGCAACATATTTCCACTTTCTGTGGGGAAATGGATTTGATGTCACTTTCCTGAATGGGACAGCTGTGGGTTATGTCTTTTGTTTTGGTAGTACATATTTACTTACTCAGGCATGTAGGGGAGTACATTGTGTTTATGCAACCCAGTAATGATCAAATGAGAGCAGGACCAGTTTGCAATAATAGAGGAGTAAAGCACCCTTATATGTTTGTTGAGCTAAACATACCATTATAGGACTGTATTGCATTTTTGTGGGTTAAACTGGTTTTAAAAAAAGGATTAAAAAAAACTATTTGGTGTTTTTTTTATGCTCTAGAGTCTAAGGTGGGGAAGAAGTGACCATATTAGGGACTTTTCTAAGTATCTGCAACACGCTGCGGTTCTAGTTAATGTAAAACCTTTGAAAAGAGTGCAGGGTGCAGCTGAGCACTGCTCTCTATCTGCCAAATCCTTACTGAACTGATCATATAACAGTGTATTCTAGTGTCGCTTTGTGTTTTTCTGACCCATCTACAACATTGTTCCTGCACAGCACCCCCAAAGCTCCGCCCCTCTCAGCCTCTTGGGTTTTTAACATTAGGAGGTGGGCGGAGTTACTCAAAAGCAGAGGTGTAGTTGCACTTAAAGCTTTCTGAGTGGCTGATAAAAGTCTAAATTGAGCATTTTGATAAGCTTACATAACTAAAGAGATACTTAGCTCAGTAGCTCATTGTTTCTACTGCTTTGGTACATTAAGTCTTTGTAAAGAATTTGCCCAACATTCAGTTTGTGTAAAAGATCTGATATGATAAAAGTCTGACTGAGTGATGGATAAATTAAATCATGATAACAAGGCAATTCCCTCTTTGGTCTTGTTATTGAATTATTCCATTATACATGACACCTGCATGCATGACAATTTTCACATTTAAATTGCCAGATCGGTTTCCTGGAGACTGAACTTTCAATTTGCTGCCCTCCCCCCCCACCCCCCATCCCCTCTCTCTTTCACTACCCTGAAGGCAATTACAGCTATCACCTGTGCAGATCTAATTTGATTTTTGATGACACATCAAGCAGAGATGTGCTTCTTGCTTTGGCACTTGACTATATTGATAACATCACTTTCTGCTGCAATTCCACCAGCACCTCTGTGTTTTTCTTCTATCAAGAATAGATGGAATTAGTGGAAATGGATGGAAAAATAACCCATAATCCAAATGAACAAGCATTAATTCCTGACTCTAATTCTTGACTTCTGCGGTAGTTTTCTTTATATTTAGTCTCTGTAACAGAAAGAAACTCAATGGAATTGGCTTCTGTCCCAATACCCACACTTGTGCCCTTGTGTCCCTGGATTGCACGTTAATGTTGAAGGGTGCGATTGAGTGTCCATACAGACTTTGCCAAAATATATGACCCACAATTCATTGCTGCGTGTTACATTTTGAAATGGAAAGTGGGAAAATGGCGATTTTTTGGCAAAGGAGACTTTTTTAAAACTTGATTTTCTTTCTTTCGAGCAGTTACAACAGTTGTTGCACATTTATATTTACACATATATATGTGCATGTAATCATGCTTACACATGCATACATACACACACATAAATGTACATACACACTGCCCGGAAAGGAGTGGGAGGAAGAAAAAATCGAATTAATTCCCACCCCTGATTGTAAAACAATGAGATTAATCATTTTTAAGGCCTCATTGTTGTAATGGCTACATTGGTAAGTGTGGTACAACCCATTAATTGATCCAGTTTATTCAAAAGATCAACTCCAGAACTACTGATTAACTTTTTTTTTGCACACACTGTATTTTTAGGTTAATTCTCCTCTTAAGTTATACTTGGAATTGTTATGAAGAAGCATATTTTGAAATATTGTGGGGTAAGAGATTGTACTTAGCTTTATATATTTGTAAAATTTTATATTTCAATAGATCTTCAATTTTAGGTACATTAGATATGAAAAACAATTGGTTGGTGTGGTCCCTAAAGCCAACATTGTGCATTATACGCACAGCTTTTTTCTGCGAGTGTGTTTGGTTTTGTTTTATATGTATTTCCCGAGACTTCAATCCAGTAACAAATATGTGGCAGAACAAAGATTGCAGTAAACAATATGCGGTATTTTATTATTCAATATATACTTGTATTTACCCATTACAGCAATGCACTTAGCAATTTTACTTGTAACACTGGTAATTTGAGGATTTCAACTTAGTTTACTCCAAGAAAATTATGTTTATATACATGCTCTATCATTTCATTTCGGAATTCCATGTTAATCTGTACATCACAGCTTTGATTTCTAAATACCATTAATTTAGATTATTTTATTCAAAGACAAATTCTGAGACAAGATTGTGTGCCAATAGGGAAAAAATTAGTTTGCATGTGTAAGTACTAAAATATTTTCTCTTGTACTACGCAGTATTTGTGTAAAAATACTTGAGGTTTCCCCTCTTACTCGGAAATATGCTTGACATATTTTGACCTATTTACAGACATTTTATGCTAACAATTTAATATTTTAATAATACATAATAATTGCAGCCCTGCCATCGTTGATGTTGCAAACATGACGTAATGGCGTAAGTTGATGGCATAACATGAATGTCCAATTCTGTTTTTCCACACTTCGAGGAAGGCCGTAGGGTGTAGTGTGGGTATTGGGACAGGGCATTTGTTTCCTGTCTTTCATTACTGGACAAACTGATTAATCCAGGTGTGTGTGTGACCTCAGTAATAATGACCAGACACACCTGGATTAACCAGTTAGTCCAGTAATGAAGGACAAAAAATAAGGAGCTAAATGAGGCCAAATCTGGTACTTTTGGGTGAATACATCTCACCAATTGACACCTGCTGTAAACATCCTTCACGTAGACTGTGAGAATGTAAATACAGTAGATGACGGATCTATAATAATAGAGGTGAAAGTTCACATTAACCTGGGGTCAATCTATGTCAACATTATGAATTACAGTTATTGCTTTATGATCTGTTTTTCACCGAGTTAAGCCCACTTATTTGACCTGATTGCTGATGCTGGGAAGCGCAGCCATTGATTGTGTTTCCTCTCACAAACATGCCATTGCTCTCAGGATTTGATTGATGAGCCCGGATGATCTCATTCAACTTCTGCTGCAGGGCCAGAAAGTCCTGAGAAGTCTTTGCGATCTGTAGGAGAGATTACAGGACATAAATGCAGAACAGACAGAATGGTAGGATAGTGAAGTGACTGGAGGAAAGTCGGTTACCTCTTTGGAGAAGATCTCCAGCTCCTTGGCTTTGTTTTGCGCTGCTTCCTTGTTGGCCTTCAGGTTCTTTCTGTCTTTGTAGCCTCTGAAGTTACTCTGTAGCGTCACTGCAGCCTGTTCTTCGTCCTGTTTTTCTTTTTCAATGTCTGTCTTATTTTGACGCTCAATCACCACATCAGTAACATCCAGACCCTCTTCCTCATCTTTCGTTTCCTCCTCTGTCTCGTCAGGAATCACACTTTCCTTTGAGGCTTTCTGTCGTGCTTCTTTCTCTGCTTTCATCTTCTTTCGGTCCCGATGGCCCCTAAAGTTACTCTGTAGGACAGTAGCTGCTTTCTCTTCATCCAGTCCATCTGGGTTCTCCGATGAAATGTCCTGCGTTTCTGAAACTGGTTCTTCAGTCTGCCCAACCTTTTCTACATTTTTTGGTTCCTTCTTCTTTTTCTTGGGGATCTTTCCTTCCTCCTCGAGTCGCTTGCGCTCCTTGTGGCCACGGAAGTTGCTTTGAAGCACCACGGCTGCTTTGGCCTCATCTGGGTCATCTGTTTTGCCATCATTTGGAGGTGAATCCGCTCCAGCTTGAGCTGCTGTTGCTTCTGCCTTTTTTCTGGAGGCACCTGCGGGAGTTTCTGCTTGTTGTTTCTTAGCTGGGATTTTGCCTTCCTCCTGCAACCTCTTCCTCTCTTTGTGTCCTCTGAAATTACTCTGGAGAACAGTGGCTGCCTTGGTCTCCTCATTTGAGTTGACAGCTTCATCCCCTGCCGTCCTGTCCAGTGCACTCTCCTCTTCCTTTCCAGCAACTGCATCCTCAATCACTGCTTCATCTGCCACCTCTGTATGCTCTTCATCTTCTGGCACCTGAGTATTATCGCTGTCATCATTCTCATCTGCTTCATAAGTGCTTTCATCATCTTCATCATTGTCTTGCTTATTAGCTTCTTCTTGTCCGTCTGTGCAGTTTGGCTCTGCTTCCAGATTTTCCACCTCATGTAATTCCAGCTCAGCACCAGCCATTGTCTTTTTTCTTTCTTTAAACTTCTTCCTCTCTTTGTAACCCCGGAAGTTGCTCTGAAGAACCACAGCAGCTTTAGCTTCCTCTTCCTCATTATTGGGTTCATTAGAGGCACTTTCATCATTGGGTTTTTTCTCTACTTTTAGAGCCTTTTCTGCTTTCTCTTTCTCTTTAGCTTCCCTAGAAATAAAATGGTTTCATTTCAGAGAAAGAGACCATTGTATGATGTTTACATTGTGTTTATTTCCTTTCTCTCATACCGTTTTCTTTGGAAGCTCTTTCTCTCCTTGTGCCCTCTGTAACGAGCTTGAATCTTGGTCGCTGCTTTATTCTTCTCATCTACCAACTCTTTGTACTTCTTTTTTGCAAGATAGCCTCTGCAAACTGAGGAGAGAAGGGAAAGGGTGAACTAATATTATGCACCCTATCGTTAGATTGAGCTGTTCAACTGAATTGATGTAAAATTTTTTCTTACCAGCCTGAAACTGGACGATGAAGGCTTCAAACTTTGCTTTACCTTTGTCATCAGCCACCTTCTTCCGAACTTTATGACCTCTATAAGCTAGAAATTGATGTGCAAATTTATATGACCGCAACATAAACTGATATACCGCACTGTAAGAGTGTGCAGTTAACCAACCTGACTGCAACACTAAAGCACTCTGTTCCCGTTCTTTTAACATCCGTTGGTACCGTTTGGCTCCCAACCAGCCTCGAACACAAGCTTGCAGCAGGATGATTCGGTTTGTGGCCTGCTGCACCATCAGATTCAAATGTTCAACATGGTAGTACTTTAGGAAAACCTGAAACCCGACACACATGAAACAGTTTCACTTATTCAACCTAAAATTTCATGATAACAAATAATTACTGGCTTAAAGGAGATTAGATAAGATGTTTTAGTTATAAATTACATAAAAATATCTTATAGTTAGCAGGTGAAATTGTGGTTTGAGATTATGTGAAATTAACCTGCAAAATAGTTTCAAGTTTATGCAATTTTGGATAAAATCATTTTACATCTGCAAAAAAAAAAAATTCTGAAGATTAAATTACATAACGATACACATACAGGATCCTCCATATACACTTTCAGGACTGAGTTTACGCTACACATTTTAAGGAAAGGAGCTGCAATATTTCCTGTTTGATCTACTTTATTAAAAGAAACACAAGAACATCCTTTTAGAAGGAAATTCCATCCTATGATAAATTTTGGTTGCAATTTTTTTTTTATCTTTGTGCGAATTCAGTTTTTTTCTTACAAACTGAAACTCATTTACACAAAATATAAAACAGGCTTAAAAACACCTAACTCACAAAAGACTTTAAAAATATCCCTTAAGAGATCATTTTTTAAAATCAAATAATTTATAAGTCTAGAAAACAGAACAGGTCCCAGAATGGAGCCCTGGGGAACACCCAATGTTTTTCTACTAGGGTAAGCAGTGTTCCCTCAGTAAATATATACACAGATCACAAAGGGAAATCTGAGTTGCTTGTAGGTGCTTAGCAGAAACTAATTAGCTTCATAAGTTCAAATAAACTACTTGGCACATTCAGCGTTGTTGTTCTGTCCGAAATAAATCACTTGAAATTATGTAGGAAAAGATTAAACTGTATAATTAATTCATGTACTCCAGGGTTTTAAGGTTTGTGGCCTCATGGAAGCTCTTATTCAGTGAAAAACATTAACAAAATCCACATGTTTTTGCCAAAATGTACAGTTTACCTTATCTTTGAGAGTTTCTTTAAAAATGAAACTGATTTTTTTCCTGTCAGAACAGTTCAGATGAAACCTCACCTTAGTCTTCCCCATTGCCCAGTACTCCAGCTTTGCTTTCTCCAGTATGGCTGCACATGTCTCTGGGGTCACAGCTGGCTCTTCATGGGCATGGAAAGCTAAGATGTAGTACCTGCAACAATCCCTCCAATTAAATGGACACTCACATAGAGGGTCAGCATTTATTGTAATGGATTTTTTATTAGCTTGAACAAGGTGTGGATAAAACACTGAGGAAAAACTTGGAACCACTGACCGCTTTATGAAATTAGCAAAGAGGATGCGATGGGAGTAACCCTGACGCCTGATCTTGGCAGTCTCCAGAACACCAGTGTATCGCAGTTGGATTAAAACCTTCTCTCTGTCAAACTTTTTGGCATGTCGATCATTGTTGGGTTTGATACAGCGGACAAAGTGGGGCTGCCCCGCCACCATCTTGGACAGCAGGTCCATCAGAGAATACTGGGAGGATACAAAGAGATTTAAAGCAATTGGGGTTGTAAGAATGAAGAAAGCCACATCGTAAACATGTCTTCAATATGTTAATAAAGTAAAACATGTTTAATTTATAGCAGCATTTAACACAACCATTATTACAAAACATGTTTTATGGCTCAGAAGCAAAATGTGTTGTGATGTTTTTGCCTGCTGGGAACCTGCTGTATGTCGCCTGTTTTGACATATTTGACTGTGTTCTCATGACATAAAGATACATATCTGGTCCCTGGGCTGCTTCTCTGTGTATTTTGTGATATAATCCTGTCATGATTTGGACATTGTGTGGGTATTTTCTTGGTTTCTTGTCATTTTGTGGTATATCTGTTTTGCTCTTTGTCTTTCTGTTTGGTTTCTATCTTGTCCATTGGTTTCACCTGTCTTAATTAGATTAGGTTCACCTGTGTCTTGTTTAGTTCAGTCTGTATTTAAGTACTTTGGTTTTTCAGTTCTGGTTGCNNNTACCACTTCTTTGCAAACATTTTGGGTTTGTGGTTTTGTTTTTAATTTTAACCTCTTAAAAACTTACTTTGCACTTGGAAAATTTTGAGAATAAATGGTGCCAAAATGGTTATTTTACCTAAACTGGAATAAGAACCACTTGAATTTTTCTGATTCACCTAATCAGAGGTAACCTTTTCAGATGTTGACATGATCTGAAATGAATTTATATAGGTTTAGAGCCAAAGGGATATTCAAATGAATCCTTAAAGTGTTTTGTTTGTTTAGTTTATTTTTAGGTAGTTACATTTAATCTTTTTCATTTGTGCAATGTCCCATATTCATTTATTTCCCCCCAGTAACACATCTAATAATGTTTACAAATCTGAGCAAATATCATAGGTGTGTCTTTTACTCTAACTCTAAAATGATTCAAATACATTTTGTTATTGCATAAAAATATCAGTCAGTATCGCTATGCAGTTTTTTTAGCAGCAGCCTGAAAAATAGTGACAGTTGAAAAAGGCTAAAACACTTATGTGTTACAACACTTACATTTACACCGGACTGTGTTTATGTTGCTATCTGCCACTTGCTCAAACACAACTCTTTAAGGAGTTTTTCTGCACTTAGTTGTGATCAATAGAAATTATACTAACTTAGGAATTTTTTTCTAGCTCTTTGCGAAAACTCAAATCTAATGAACATTGGGAACAAACAACAACAACCACAAAAAAAAAAAAAAAAAAAAAAGAGAAAAACAAAACAAAAAATTTCAGTGCCTCTACTCTGCAGGCAACACCTGCGTCCAGCTAGAGTACAGCAGTTTGACTGCAGTTATCTATGATGTCCTCTACTGTCTGATTTAGTGCTTGTGTTGTTCTTATTCTCAGATGTAAGTCGTTTTGTAGAAAAACGTCTGCTAAATTACTGTAATGTAATGTAATGTAATTTAATGTAAATGTAACTGTTGTGATGTTGCATTACATGGCAAATGAAAACACAAAAGCTAACAACTTGAGTTGGTTTTCACATTGAAGACAGAAAGGAGCCTAAAATACTGTAGTATATCTAAAAAAAATAATTCAATCCTACTCTGAAGTAAGAAGCCACTGTCTGTGTTTTCATGTTGGTGGTTTGTCTTGGGTGGTAAGGCATGTCTCCTGGTTCAGTTGGCTGGAATAAACACACACATTCAACATGTTAGAAAATAAAATTCACCAACTTTACTGTTCAATCAAACTACATGCTACACTATTAATGCTTTTATTCATATGTTTATGAGATAAAGGGAAGATTTCAATATGGAGAAGTCTTTTATCTAAAAGTGAAAGTGCTTCACAAGATGAATCCCTGCACAGTGGATGGCAACTTTTAAATCTTAATGGATTTTTTTATATGCATAAACTTTTATCTTGGTTTTAAAAATCACCGTTTGAATTTGTACTGTGTCTTCAATAGGTACATCGAGCAAGCTTTTGTTTTCAGGAGTGTGCTTTAATTTCCAAGAAAGCTGCAAAAGAGATAAATGGATAAGTGCCAAATCAAGAGTACTTTCTTCTTAACTATAACTCGTTTACAGCTATTACTCCAAAAAGTGGTTCACATACATATTTCAAAATCATACAGACGATATGCACAAAACTGCAATAATTACTTGTATTAATTCTTATCAAGACAACAAAATGTGACCATCCATCACAGACTAAACACTACATCTAATTCTCAGGACATGGGGGAATACTACAGCACACCGCCAGCCTAACTCTGTGCAATTTAAACTGCCCGATGTGGCTGCTTAAAGAACCAAGCCTTTGATTAGCTCTTCTTGTGTTAAAGAGATGCAGATGAATGGAAATAAATTCAACAACACAGTTCACGTAGCTGTAGCTACCAACAATGACATTAAGGTTTGCAAATGGCCTTTATACTTACACTTAGTGGATACAGCAGTCATGTACTGCTGTACTCACTACATTAAGTAGCAAATGTCAAAACTAATTTACACAAGTAGGCCACATAAATTAGGTTGCCAGTAGGTCTTTTTGGCTGTAATTTAAAGAGAGAGCCAGTCTGACCGTTGATTGCTCAGAGTTTTTTTGTCTTTACTGGTATCATGCAGAAGGACGCAAACTGCAGGAAAAATAGCTATAAATAAATATATAGCAATAGTTTAGCTCTAACACTCTCCTAATGGTCTAGAAACATTATTCATTCATTCTGGAACGTCTAGAGGGAGGAAAGGGAATCTGCATTGACAGGATAATGTATAAGTTTTGGAGCAAACTATATGGAAAGTTACTGATTACCTCAGTAAAAGAAAAAGAACTGTACAACGTTAGCACTCCCATCTTACAGCACAAAAAGATAAAAAGAAAACATTAGAGTAGGAGCAAAAAAGAAAATATTTTAGACACATCTGTCACTAAATGGTGACTCTGAACCTACTGAGGGTGTTCATTATGCAGGATATGATGCAGATGTAACATAGACAGAGCTGTACCTTGGCCAAGGTGTTGGTCCGTGTTGGAGTCCGCGGGCTCCGCATTGTGTTTATGCCTTTACCCTTGGTGTGTGCAAGGTTGCCTGGGACATAAATAGTGAGTCAGTAAATACATTGCCTCAAATGGGTGCAGGAATTAGCCACACATGCAAAGATTGTCCACACCCTGCTTCCCAAAAAGTTCTAAATCTTCTCTGTGAAGCGGATAGTAGGTTATTCTGTGATGTAAAATGAGTTTAGAAAAGCCAAAAAGCAACAAGTGATCCATGATCTGCAAGGAGTATCATTTAGACTGAAGCTGAATCTGGATAGTGTTGACATTGTACTTTAATTGTTAGCGGAAATTCCTTATAACTGGACCAATTGTTTTATTTAATGCACGCATGTGTATTTTCAGGAAGTGATGCAGCAATAACGCTGTTTTTAAACTTTTTATACAGTTTAGCTTTGAATCTCTGCACTACAGTATTCTGGACAGGACTAATATCATTTTTGTATCTGCTGTTAATGCGAAATGATTTTCACATCTGTGCAGCGCAGAGTTCATTCAGAAAGCCGTCCTCTACAGACAGTCTGTGATGGATAATTTCCAGCAGAGACGTCCTGTTAACGCTACAAGCTGCTACCTTTCACCGGCTCATCCGGATAAACCGAAGAAGTTGGAGCTAGAACACAGCAGGCAATTCAGGGTTCTCCTAAGTGACCTCCAAACACTTTTGACTGACTGAGTGTTGGGTGGGAGAAAGTATTTATGTGTTTGAAAGCTCAGAAAAATTAATAATCTGTTATTTTGCATAAGAAACTTCACTTACAACAGGGAGATGACGGTAATGATCAAACTGGCTGAACTGAGTTATTTAGGACATAAAACATGCCTGGTGGCTTGTTCCCAAAGGGCTTGACAATGCAGAAATTATGCTGTTGCTATTTAAACTCTGTGGGGCAAAATTTGAAAAGGCCAAAAGTCGTTCCTCTTATGT
Source organism: Pseudomugil tenellus (assembly GCA_037177515.1). Taxonomy (NCBI): domain Eukaryota; kingdom Metazoa; phylum Chordata; class Actinopteri; order Atheriniformes; family Pseudomugilidae; genus Pseudomugil; species Pseudomugil tenellus. The sequence continues at coordinate 2,360,151 of JBAMHX010000020.1, forward strand.
GAGTTATCATTAATCAGGTCAGTGACAACAACCTCACAGTGTCATGAAACACCAAGGGCTGTTACAATAACTTTAAGACGTCTACAGGGCAATTAGGAGATTACCGACTTTGTGATGTAATTTTGACTAAGCAGACAGTTGACTCTGCCAATAAACAATACTGATTCTGCCAAAGGTGGCTTAGTAAAAAATGTATGTCTAGCAAACCAAAGTGTAAAACTTTTCTTTAAAATCTAGCAAGCGCCTGTTGTTTCAGTTTGAGAATAAATCCAGTTCTGCTTCGCAAACAGTTAAATAGCGCATTACTTTCCAAAGAGTTCAGCTGTTTTACCTGTTTTGGTGAGAGGATGTGTAACAAGTCTGCGAATGAGCTCGTTTTCTGACGACCTCAACAGTAGGATGATATCAGCCGGTAGCGTCTCTCTGTTCTTGGCCAAGAAGCCGGCAGCATTATAAATCACCTATGAGTTTGGTGGGGAGGAAAGGAACGAGTCAACACATATCAACCAGCTTCTGTTTAAAATGTGCAGAAATTAGAAATAAATTACCTTTCCAGCATAATGGTGAATACCAAAGCCAAGGTCCACCCTCTTTGGCCTCCAGAAGCTTTTTGTTTTTAGATTATCTTCAAATTTCTCTGAAATACCAAGTTATGCATTAGGAGACAAGGCCTATACCATTGGAAGCCACGTCTAAGGGTATGTTCCCAAAAACCCCTAATCTTCCAATTCCCCAATACTCAAACAGACACAACAGAATAACATTTTCAGTCTTAAAGCTCAACCTGGTGTGGAAACTTTGAACCAGCCCGGTATGACATCAGGACAGGATCCATCCTAAGGTCGTGACCTTTTATTTGTACTTGATTTGAGGTCAATTAGATAAACAGTTCCAGAGATGAAGCCAAAAATCAAATTTTTCGTGAATAAAGCACCACCTGGTGGGAAAACCGTAAATCTTCTAATCGTGAAATTTGATACAGGTTGTCCTCTTGGGGACATAAACAGGTGTACTGAGTATGAAATTCCAATTATTAATAGTTACAGAGATATAAACAAAAATATGCTTTTTCGTGTACAAAGCACCACCTAGTGATAAAATGAATCCCAAAATGGTGAAATTTGATGCAGGTCGTCCCATCGGGAACCTAAACAGGTACACAGCATCTTCGGACACATGTCAGGGATCTAATGGTTTATCACGACTGCCACCGGTGCTGGATATCCTTCATAGGAGCGTAATAACTCAAACAGTTTTCACAATTGGAATTTGATACTCTTATACGTGTTTCGGTCCCCAAGGGGACAACCTGTATTGAATTTCACGATTAGTGGATTTATGGTTTCCACAGCAGGTGGCACTTTTTTAACAAAAAAATCTGATTTTTGGCTATATCTCGGTAACTATTTGTTTCATTGACCTTAAATCAAGAGCCAATAAATGGCCTCGATAATAACCTCAAGTAATGACCTCACAATGCATCCTGTCCTGATGAAATATCGGACTGGTTCAAAGTTGCGACAACAGGTGGAGCTTTGAGACTGAACATGTGCGTCTTTATTTCTATTTCTATTTCCATTCG